>JAUNZO010003128.1:0-10326 GCA_031894775.1 Chloris gayana
AATTCTAATTTAGTCTGCCCTCTAAAATTTAGCATTGTACATTAAAGAGAATCTTACTATTTATGAATATTTCGATCAATTTAATGACAAAATCCTTTTGATAGATTGGTACTAATTTTCGAGATGAATATAATGAGGTTAATTAATCTATGTTTTGCTAAAGTGATGCTACAGCAACCGTCTTCTAATCATGACTTAATTAATCTCATTAGATTCGTCTCAGTAAATTAGTCTAGGAGCCTGTAATTTATTTTATAATTAAACTTTATTTAATACTCTTAAATAATAAAATTCTTTTCGATATAGTACAGTTCTAAAAGTTTAGACCAGGAAACGAACACATCCTAACGTCATCAATAAAAAACCAGGGGATTTTCTTTTATTTTTGTAGCTGAAATCTGTCTAACTCTAAACCCACAGTCCTTTGGCCACTGCTAAACCCCCAGCTCCCGTACCTCGCACGGTCAGGATAGGATTTCTCTTCCCCTCCGCGCCTCCATCATTTCCGCCATGTCCGCAGCCGCCTCGCTGCTCCTGCCGGCCTCCGCCACCGGCGCCGTTCCCCGAGCACCGGCGACTCTGTTCCCGCGGTGCCACCCCCTCTCCATCCCGGTCTCCCCGCGCGCAGGGACAGCTCTCGCGGCTGCGCCCTCTTCGGCGCCGGCAACCGCCGCGCGCCAACCGTTCGCCGGAACGCCGCGGAGACAGTGACGCCCTACGTGCCGGGCTCCGGCAAGTACATCGCGCCGGACTACCTCGTGGTACGCCGCGCGACACCTTGGAGTCGAAAATGTCGCGCTCGCTGCTCCCGGTTTCTCCGGTGATGACCCATTTTCCTTTGCTCGTGGCTGCAGAAGAAGGTATCGGCCAAGGAGTTGGAGGAGCTTGTGAGGGGGAGAGGAAGGTGCCGCTCATCGTGGACTTCTACGCGACCTGGTGCGGGCCCTGCGTGCAAATGGCTCAGGACATCGAGATGGTACGCCATGGCACCCCTGCTCGCTGTTCCCCTTCCTTGCATTATGGCTTCTGACTAGTTTAACCACTGGTGTGCCTGTAAAATCGTAACCGATGGGGTGTTCTTACGTTCTTAATCTCGAGTCCGTTGATCTGAAGCCTGGAAGTTGGTGGCACATTGCAACTTCAGTCGAAATAGAAAGGAAAGTGATTTTTCTACTCTGAGCTATTGGCTCCGCTGGTGTAGGCATCAGGCAATGTGCTAAGACTATCCGCAGTGGCAACCGGTATCCGGATCTGCAGATGGAGTATAGGAATTTTTACCTGCACCGGCGCTCGCTATAGCTCTCTGTATAATAGAGACATCCGGTCCAGTCTCTATTGTCAGCGATTTTGGAACCGATCGCCAAAGGGAGAGAGGAGAAAAGGTAAGAGAGAGAAAGGTGAGCCCCACTGTTTCACCTAACTAAAAAATGTTATAAATCACAAACCAAAAAACCAAATCAAATTTCGATTACACCATTAAATTTGTTTCAAAAAATCCTTCAAAACAAGATCTCACATGAATATGTTTAGATAAAATTACAAGTGGACCCTATTTATGATATTTGAAGATGGTTGAATAAAATATAGATTAGTTGGTATAGAGGTTGAGATATAGAGGTTGACGAGTGCAGAAGAAACTGGTATAGAGATAAGAATCTCGATGACTGAGACAAGAATATTCTATTTTAGAGGTGGGGATAGAGGTTAACCAGTGCTGATAGTCTAAGGCTATGATGAGTTCTGAAAGACTCCATGGCAGCAAAATGCAGTCTAGACTGTAGCAGTCCCAGAAGCATTTCATAGGTAGTGGGCTCATCACTCATGTAGTAAACAAGGCTTTACCGAGAGTAATTTGGACAGTTAGAGACTTAAGAGAATCTGGAAGGGAACTGAAAACGTTTTCTAATAGACTATATTGTGAAGGGGTGTGTCTTAGTGGCTGAGGAGAAAAACCATTTAGTAGAGCCAACTTATGTTTTACCTTAGGGGCTTTATTTCTTTTTTGAAGAAACTGGAGGCCTCATGCCCTATGGATTATATTAAAGGTAACCAAAATAGAATTGTGAAGAATAAAGAAAGAACAAAAAGAAGAAGTCTAGTGCCAAGTGTCTATCCATTCTCTAATCAAGGGTACTAAGGCCCTCTTTGTTTCAGCTTTAGATTGTGGATTTTAGATTATGGATTGTAGATTTTGGAATCTGAGATTGTAAGAATCTGAGGCTTAAAATCTGAGGGTTGTTTGTTTGTCTAGATTCCATAATCCAACTGCAGTCACTTACAGTGGGCCATAATTGGCAAAGTAGTAAATATTCGTGTCATAATCCAGCAAAAGCTGGGTGTGAGCAGATTGTCAGATTCTCTGGAGACTCAGATTGTGGAAATCCAGCCCTTTGTTTCAGCTGTTGGATTATAGAATCTGGATTCCACAATCTGAAGGGCAAACAAAGTGGGCCTAAGCTAGATTGTGTCCCATGGATGACCATGGCTTGACAACTGGAGACTATTGTATAGTCAATTATGTCATGTTAATTGTCATCCAAATGCAGCAGGACTTGAGGATTATGATCCCCATGTAGAATAGAACACTCCATATGTGCTTGAAATCTTATTTATCTAAAGTAGCTGAATTTGGGAAGGCCAGACCAGTTGTTCAGCAAAGTTGGAACTTAAAAAGAATTGCTCGGGGTCTTCTTTTGCTGCAAAATGCATTGCTCACATTTTAGAATTGTAGGGCCATACTTTTCCTTCATATGTAAACCTCTGATATATAATCTATCCTTGAGAAGGGGGCAGGGAAACACGCTATGCTTAGGCTGATCACTGTATGGAATCTGTTCATTTATTCCTGACTCCATATGCTCTTAGTTTGGTAGTCAATATTTCATATTGGGATTATTATATCAGGAAGATGAAGATGGCCTAATAACATAGCTCAAAGGAGATTAGGATAAGTAATTTCCATGGAGCATCTTTGGTGGAGAAAATTTTCCTCATCGATTAAAGCATGCATCCAGAACAGTCAAATTGCTCGCTGTATTTTAGTGGATGGATATGAAATGCTTAGTTTTATGTGGTGGCAAAACTGTTCCTGTCCATGAATTACTTTCCCTAAAGCAAATACTTACTGACCACACGTCTGTTTCACATATCTCAACCCTATTGCACCTTTATAAATTGATCTTGCAGTGTCGTTAAGCATTTCTTGCAATGTACTGTTGCAGCTTGCAGTTGAATACGAGGATAATGCCCTTTTTGTCAAGGTGGATACAGATGATGAGTATGAATTCGCAAGAGATATGCAGGTACCCTACCACATCTTTTCACGTGTTTGAGCTGACAAAGTATCGATCATAGTTTCTTTATTCTTTCCACATATCATGCCTCATTTCTGAATCAACATTTCTGAAATGTACAGGTAAGAGGACTTCCGACACTATATTTCTTCAGTCCAGATCAAAGCAAAGATGCCATACGGACAGAAGGATTGATTCCTATGGAGATGATAAGGAACATAATTGACAATGAGTTATGAGATTGTTGCTAGGCTTATATGCAGATAATGCTGATGTGTTTGTAACGGGTGAGGTTTTGAGTCCAGAGTGGAGTGTTTAGGTACTATAGTTAATGTGTCAGGTGGCTCCAGTGGTAGGGGCTTTCTGTGTTCACAAACTGCAGGCGTAGGATGCTAATGTGTAGCACAATGATTTACACGAGTTCCGAACTAAATTTTCTTGGCTCAAATCCTGTACTGTGTAGTACGACTGGATCAATGATCTTTTCGAACCCTCTCAACATGATATTTTGGCTCACTTTTTTATTGAAAAGGAATTGGTATTTTTGGGATCAAATCTCTATGGAGGCTAAAGTCAAATAAAAAATAAAAATGAGGTGTTCTGCATTAAATAATTCCATTCGTGTCAGGTCGAACCGGTCGTTGCATCTCCTATAGCTGGTCCAGGTTCATCAAAATTCTTTACTTGTATAGACCTTGCATTGCTTGTATATTAGGAATAAATCAAGTGAATGTAGACTCCATTGAAGTTCTTGTTGCAGCCACTTTGTTCCTAGTTTTGAAGTTTTAATTGAATGGCCTTCAGCTTAACAGCTTAAAGTGTGTAGTACCTTGGTATAGTGGCTTCGTCCCTTAAATACAAATTATATTTTATGGTACTTGTGGAATCTGCATTATGACAATAGGAACTGAGTACTTTTATAGGTGACATCTGTGTTCTCTACTAGTGTACTACTATATTGTGTTTCTGACAGAGGGTCTAAGACTTTCCTGGTGTTGGACACCTGACGATGCTGCTGGCTCCGGTGCTATTCTTACGGCATGAAACGGACATGCCATGGGTCTGAGACTTACCTGAAACATATGAATTTTAAACACTGAAGAACAAACTTCTATTGTTGAAGATGTAAGACAGGACAATGTGTTGTTGAAGATGAAAGATATATAGACCACAAATACACACTGAAGAAGTGCTCAGATACATTTTGAGCTGCTTGGCTAGTTTAACATAATTTTTCTGTGAAGAATGGCATACATTCGTCTTCGGTGCTTTATTCAATTCTGCAAATGGTGAAGCAATTCTTTTGCTGTTTGCTAGTAGTGTACATCTGAAGGCCAGTGTGGGCGTGAGGCTTATATTTGGTTTCCATACATAGGACACTTCACATACGTCGAGGACAGTATGATATGCCAGAAATTAAGCCTTAATTTCCATGTTTATGCATTGACGCATCCTGTAGTAAAGCAGCATGGAAATGTCTTCATGCAGAAGTAGAAGACTGATTCTGGTTAAGTGTCTGGTATACCCGCTGCATTGTTGGCCTTGCTTGCGGAGAAGCTTGCAGGCACGTAAATGCCACCTTCATTAGGTTAACAATGTCTTTCTCTTCTTCCGTCGTTGGTGGTAATGGTCGTTTGTCAATGACTTCTGCGATTTGCAAATGCAGCCTCTCTGATGATGCTAGGTGTTCCAGAAGATCCCTTGGATGCGTTCCCATTACAACCTCTAGTACAAGCACACCAAAGCTGTAAACATCACATTTCTCGGTCACAGTAGACGTGCATGACAGCTCTGCGTCAAATCAGAAGAATCAGGATCACTTTAGTGATATTGAAGAATTTCGATGAGAGGAGGTATATTACCTGGAGCTATGTAACCAAGTGTCCCTGCTAGTGCACTCCAGTTTGATGAATCCGGTTTCAGAATCCTTGCAGTACCAAAATCCGAAACGTAAGCTTTGAAAGATCTGTCGAGCAAGATGTTGTTGCTTGTGATATCTCGATGGATTATTGGTGGATTGCAGTCATGGTGCAAATAAGATATCGCCTGAGCCACATCTTTAATGAGAGTGGATCTCCTGTGCCAGTTGAGCTCCTCAGCTGTCTCCTCGTATTCTAAGGTCATGTTAAGGCTTCCCCGCTCCATGTAGTCATAAACCAGAAACTTGTACCGTGGATGGGAGCAAAATCCATAAAACTTGACAATGCTCCTCTGTCGGATTTGTATTAAGATTTCCATTTCACTCAGAAAGCTTCTATCACTGTTCACATCTTCTCCTGTCGGATGAAGCTTCTTCACAGCAACGAATTGACCACCTTGAAGTTGTGCTTTGTATACCTTCCCATATCCTCCGGTTCCAATGATATACTTATCCTCAAAATTTTCTGTTGCCCTTATGATATCCTCATATGCAATTCTTCCATCAAAGTTCCAGACAGAGAATATCTCTCCTCCATTCGTAGTAACATTTTCTTGCATTTTTTTATTGTTATGAGCACGGATCATAGCAATTACAATTGCAGAAATAATAATGAAAGCAGCAGCAAAGACAATTAGAGGCATCAAAGGAAGTAGCTTTCTTTTATGGCCATGAGAAACTTGAGTTGAATAACATGGTGGCAAACCAGAGAGATTACCGCACAGACCCTTATTGTGAAGGAACCAGTTTACGGACGCTTTTTGAAATTGACGGCCTTCTGGGATTGGTCCTTCCAAGTTGTTGTAGGACACATCAAGAGTGGATAGGCTCACCATGTTGTCAAAAGAGTGTGGGATGTTTCCACTGAACTGGTTGTGAGATAAATTCAGAACTTCTAGCATTTCCAATTTTCCCAGTTGTTCTGGCAAAACACCACTGAGTTTGTTATTGCTAACATCTAACATGACCTGCAGGCTTGCCAAATTTCCTATTGCTCCAGGCAAAATCCCATAGAAGTTGTTATTGTTGATCTTCAAGGACTGTAGCTTAATGCAGTCTTCGAGTTCGTCAGGTATTGGCCCACTCAAATTGTTACCAGATATATCAAGGTAACCTAAATTCCTCAGCTTTCCCAACTGAGCTGGCATGGGTCCGGATAACTGATTCAATGACAAATTAAGGATATTCAGATTCGTCAAATTGCTGATATCTGGTGGAATCTCACCCGTGAGATAGTTGGAATTGAGTTTTAGTTCGACCAAGTTGGACAACTTACAAAGAGAATGAGGTATCTGGTCTTCAATCATATTTTCCTCAAAATTTAATACCTCTAGTTTTGGTGAAGCGCCCCAATTTGGTGAAATTTGACCAGAGAGCTTATTGAACGCTAATCCTATGTTCAGAAGTTGTGGATACACACCAAATATTTGAGAAATATCTCCTGTTAGCTTGTTCCCTTCAAGGTTAACTGTGACCAAGGTTGTGCATGTCTTCAGGCTCCTTGGCACAGGGCCATCGAACCCATTCGAAGAAGCATGAAAATATTGGAGCCTACCACCAATACATATATTTGCAGGCAAATGCCCGGAAAGGGAGTTATTAGTTAGGTCTAGGAAAACTAAGCTTGTGACATTTCCGAATTCATGAGGAAGGGGACCTGATAATTGGTTAAAGTGGACGCGTAGATCTTGTATGCTTTGCAGCTTGCCAAAAGATTTTGGTATTGAGCCAGACAGTCGATTCTCTTGCATAGACAGTTTTTGGAGGTTAGTAAGGTTTCCTAGGCTGGCAGGAATAGATCCAGAGATTTGATTTCCGTGCAAGTGAAATTCCCGTAGATTTGATAAAATTCCTAGTTCTAGGGGTATGGGACCACTAAGCTTGTTATCGCCAAGACCAAGATTTTGTAACCTGTTAAGCTTGCTCAGGTCTGTAGGTATCGGCCCCGATAGTTCATTACCATGTAAATACAAAGAATTTAGCTGGGTCATGTTCCCCACTGATGTAGGGATATGACCTGTGAGCTTGTTAGAGTATAGTCCAAGCATAATAAGGTTCTGTAGGGCACCCATTTCATGTGGTATTAGGCCAGATAATTTATTATTGTACAAGTACAAGGTATTTAGCTTTGTCAGATTTCCGAATGATGGAGAAATATGGCCTGTGAGTTTGTTAGATTCGAGTTCAAGTATAGTAAGATCTCGTAGGGCATTCATCTCAGGTGGTATTGAGCCAGACAATTCATTAACGTTTAAGTACAGAGAATTCAGCTGGGTAAGATTTCCCAAAGATGTAGGGATATGACCTGTTAGGTTGTTAGAGGATAGTGAAAGCATAACAAGGTTCTGTAGGGCACCTATTTCATATGGTATCATGCCAGACAATTTATTGTTGTACAACTTCAAGGTATTTAGCATGGTCAGATTTCCGAATGATGGAGGAATATGGCCAGTGAGTTTGTTAGAGTTGAGTTCAAGTACAGTAAGGTTCCGTAGGGCACTCATCTTTTGTGGTATTGATCCGGACAATTGGTTACCCCACAAGTTAAGAGTATTTAGATGGGTTAGATTTCCTAAAGATGTAGGGATATGACCTGTGTGGTTGTTAGAGGATAGCGAAAGCATAATAAGGTTCTGCAGGGCACCCAACTCATATGGTATTGGGCCAGACAGTTTATTGTTGTACAAGTACAAAGTATTGAGCTTGGTCAGATTTCTGAATGATGGAGGAATATGGCCTGTGAGTTTGTTAGAGTCAAGTTCAAGTACAACAAGATTCCGTAGGGCACTCATTTTTTGTGGTATTGAACCGGACAATTGGTTACCCCACAAGTTAAGAGTATTTAGATGGGTTAGATTTGCTAAAGATGTGGGGATATGACCTGTGAGGTTGTTAGAGGATAGTGAAAGCATAACAAGGTTCTGTAGGGCACCCAATTCATATGGAATTGGGCCAAACAATTTATTGTTGTACAAGTACAAAGTGTTTAGCTTGGTAAGATTTCCGAATGATGGAGGAATATGGCCTGTGAGTTTGTTAGAGTTGAGTTCAAGTATAGTAAGGTTCCGTAGGGCACTCATCTCTTGTGGTATTGAGCCGGTCAATTCGTTACCGTACAAGTATAAAATACTTAGCCGGGTCAGGTTTGCAAGGCCACTATGTATCTCACCGCTCAAGGAGCCATTGCTTAGCTGAAGAATCTGCAGGTTGGCTAGCCTTCCTATCTCCGCTGGAATGGGGCCTGAGATAAAATTCTGGTGAATTATAAGATCGGTTAACTTTGTTAGGTTACCCAAGGATACAGGGATGTGACCGGTGAGATTGTTGAAGGAGAGACAAAGTAGAGTGAGACTCTGTAGACGACCAATCTCATGTGGTATTTGCCGAGAAAGCCAATTGCTCTTCAGGCTAAGATAGGAGAGTGCTGATAGACAACTGATATTGGCTGGGATACTGCCATGGAGACTGTTGTTGTATAGGTCAATATATGTGAGGAATGGTAGAGCTGAGAAGTTGAGCTCACCCAGCTGGCCATGGATATCGGCACTTGGTAGAGAGATGTTGGTGACGACCACCCTCGCCATGCGCTTCCCGCGGCGTACGGTGCTGCACATGATGCCAGTCCAGTTGCAAGGACTGCTGTGTCGTTGCCAGGAGTTCATTTGCACCGGAGAGTTCCAAAGCGCGGTCTTCCAAGTGAAGAAGGGCCATTTTTGAGACTCCAGTGAGACGCCTCCATGCGGCACGGCTTGTAGTTGATGGCAATGTAGGCATGGTAAGAGCAAGAATAGCAATAGTAGTATTGACATGTCGTGTAGCTAGGGGCTGTGTATTATTACACGAGCAAGATGTTCTTCTACATATATAGTGCAATTTCCCGTGTTAACCACGGCAAGGAGAAAATTTATTACACGAGCAAGATGTTCTTCACGGGACAGTTACAGTCGTCGCAAATATCATGACTGCCTTCAGGGTCTTCTCCAGTACTGTCTCCATCTCTGTATACTTTCCTCTTGCTTCTGGAGACCGGCACACAGGTAAACCCATTCCATATCGTATAGGGCGCGGCAACCACTTGTTTGAGAGCGCTTCACAATTAGCTACTTTGCTAAAAGAGATCTTTTTCAGCGTTTGCAATTAATGTAGGGCACAGCAACCACTTAAGTACTGAGTATAAGAACCTGTTGACAAATTAGGAAGGGGTATAAATCTTTTATAAAATGGACCTGTACGTGCTGCTGTGTCGTTGCCAGGAGTTCATTTGCACCGGAGAGTTCCAGAGCGCGGTCTTCCAGTGAAGGAGGACCATTTTTTGAGACTCCAGTGAGATGCCTCCATGCGGCACGGTTTGTAGTTGATGGCAATGTAGGCATGGTAAGAGCAAGACTAGCAATAGTAGTATTGACATTTCGTGTAGCTAGGGGCTGTGTATTGTTACACGAGCAAGATGTTCTTCTACATATATAGTGCAATTTCCCGTGTTAACCACGGCAAGGAGAAAATTTATTACACGAGCAAGATGTTCTTCACGGGACAGTTACAGTCGTCGCAAATATCATGACTGCCTTCAGGGTCTTCTCCAGTACTGTCTCCATCTCTGTATTTACTCCCCCATTATTAAATTGTTGTCAGTCGTTGACTTTTTTGTTATGTTTGACCATTTGTCTTATTCAAGAAAAGTTTAAGAAATATCATATATTCTATTGTAATATGTTTTATCACTAAAGAAATTTGAAATATAGCACATAACTTTTTGTATTTGTAGAATTTTTTTAATAAGACGAACGGTCAAATGTTACAAAAAAAATCAATGACGACAATAATTTAGTAAGGGAGTAGTACTTTCATCTTGCTTACGGAGACCGGCACACAGGTAAACCCACTCCATATCGTATAGGGCAGGGGAGCGGCAACCACTTGTTTGTTGGATTGGGCTCCTCTGTTGTAGAGGTGTTACTGTACCCATACAGTAATAGTCACTATCTGCCGTTCAAGTCTAATCTGTTGGCTCTGGTTTTTTTCAGGAGGGAAAAAACAACCAGAGCCAACAGATTAGACTTGAACGGCAGATAGTGACTATTACTGTACGGGTACAGTAATAGAGGAGCCCAGCCC
>JAUNZO010003129.1:0-51693 GCA_031894775.1 Chloris gayana
AACTTGTGAAAAGGGAGCAGAATTGTGTGTTGCGCATGAGCTCGCAAAGCAAACACGCCATGCAACTTTGTTTCTGAGTAACGTAATGCCCCTTTTCATCGTAAAGAAAAACAAAATAAAATATACAAATGTTGCCAAGTAAATCAATCAGACTAAATAAAAGCTTGACACTCATGTACAGGTTTCTGGTACCGAATTGGTACCGAAATTACGTCACCAAAACAGAAATCAAAGTAATTAGCTAGCTAGATACTAGGTCATTTGGAATGTTGTATTCTTGTGTTTGTGTGCATGCAAGAGCATCACTAGGACAGGTTCAGGTGGTTATAACTAACGTGATCGTGCAGATTTTATTAATCGCGGAGCAGGTTAGGGTGGTGTTGAAAAGTGCCACTTTGATAAGATTATTCTTTACAAACCAATTAAATAAATCTGCTAACACAGTTGTGACTTGTGTAGTGGAATGAAATACCCGTAAATCTTACAACGTGTGTTTTTCACTCTTATAAAAAGATCAAAAATAATTAACAGGACTCCTATCTATTGCAATGCAACACTAGTTAGTAGTTACACGAACATTGGGAACTAACCAATCACTGAACATCATATCAAAGAATGACTGATGTATATCTTGAAGTAAACATAGAAGCATTCTCTTTTCTTACTGGGACACGCTACTTCTGTTTCTTATTCAATAAAATTGTGTTTGACCGTTTGTCTTATTCAATAAAATTATAAAAATATAAAAACAAATACATCACATTTAAAATTTATCTAATAATAAATCAAAATATAACAAAATAATTAATCTTTTTTAAATTTTTTGAATAAAACGAACGGTCAAACTCAACTCTGAAAAGTCAATAAATGCTTATATTTTGGAACATATGTAATACTAGAGAATCTAGCTGGTGTTCTAAATGAAAATACAACTTATATTTCTCTTATTCTATCGTGCGCTTATGAATGCTTGCAAAACTACTTTGGATTTCGATGACATCCCTGATGATTGAGTGAATTCGAAAAAAAAATCCTTGCCGTTTGAAGGAAACCAGTAGAGTAGTGTTTTTTTAGAACACCAGTATATAGTCAGTTAGAGCATCTCCAACAGTTCCTAATAATTTTACTCTCAAAAAACTGGTTTTAGAGAGTTAATATATCTATTGGGAGTAAAAAGAAGACATGCACTCCAACCGTTCCTAATAATCGTTTCCTAAATAGTTCAAATATCCTTTAGAGAGTAAGAATTAGGTGACTAAATGTAGCAACCTTTAGGCCATGGATTGGGAGTTGGTAAATTTAGCAACCTCATATAGGGAACGGTTGGAGAATGATTTTTATTAATCATATCCTAAATTTCTATTTAGCAACCTCATTTAGGGAATGGTTGGAGATGCTCTTAGATGCCTGCATTCTAATAGGATTAGAACTCTTTTTTTGTGCAAGCGATCATAACCTTTCTGGCCCACATACATCCTTAAAACAACTAATGAGTAAACAATAGCTTTTCGTTTTAGTTTCAGTCGATTTGCCAGCCGTTGGATGCTCCGCAAACCATGGGCTGATTTTGTCTCCACTGCTCCCTTAATGGGCTTTCTATTCACTATTCATGCCTTGCCACAGGCTGCTTTACATTGCTTTATGTTGATGTCCGCCTTGTCTTTTGTAGGAAATCTCCGCGGATATAACCTCGGTGCGCACAAGGCCGGGTGCCCACCCTCTATGTTATGAACACCTGTCCTTCACATTCACTGATAACACGAATCAGAGAAAAGGTCAGTGGGCATTACAGCTGCCCCGTTATGCATTACGGTAGAGTATGCACCCAACCGCAACTTGCAAGACATAAATTCGGGCGTACGAACACGGACAAAAGTTTGCAGGACCAACTTGCAACTCGTAGACCCAGCTCTTAATGATCTGGTGAGCAGAGGAAGTCTCATTGAAGAGGCAGACCTTCCAACCGTTCAGCACTCTCCAATCCTTAAACCATAGCACCAGCACCACCATCATCTCAAGAGGCAGACTGAACGAGAGGTTGGGAGGGACGACATCACCGGAAGCAGCTGCGAGTACCAAGTTCGGCCGGAAGCGTCATGCCATTTAGCAAGGAAGGGAGGCTCCAACCTGTGCGCCGGTACACTCGGCCAAAGCAACCACGACTTCACTGGAGCCCTCAACTCCATTATGCTTTTTGCGAAGCCGTAGCATTTCTTGGCGGCGTTGAGCGTAAGCACAAATGCTGAAAATGTTCTTAACAGTTTTTACTTCTACTTGTTGTTAGCAGCCCCTACGTAGTATTATATGTTTCTTAAATTTTTATCGCCAGGCGCCACTCCCAAACGGATCCTAGAGTTAATGAACGTGAAGAAGTTGAATCTTCTTCAGGTTAAAAGTCACTTGCAGGTAGGAAATGCCTACTTTGGGTTAGTCCGATCTATTCTTGTTGCTGCCAATTGACACCTAGATTTTGTCACTCAGCTCCACCGAAACATACTTAGAATCAATAATGCACCGAGTGCCACAAGAAAGCCATCAGGTAGGCACCTTATATTTTTACAATTACTTTCTGCCCCAAATAATACGGTGCCCCTGCAGTGCTTATTCCCTTTTTTACATCTTTCTTGCAGCCCTGCTACAAGTTCAAACACCTCGGCCAAGGTTTCAGCAATCACCTAACGACCATGGAATGCAGGTATATAAAAGCCAAACCAATTTTATATTAATAAGACTTTGTACTTCATTTGTGTTCCGCACTACTGATTTCCGATTAAAGCAGTCGTTCAAAAGAGGGAAGCCGCCAAAAACGGAGTTCAATTTTTGTCTTACACACACGCCTCAAAATGACGCGCCCTGGACTATTACGCAACAAAATGGACATGCCCAGATGATCAAGAGGATATCAAATGTTGCATAGATGCTAGAAAGTGTTATATGAGTGAAGGATACCTAGTCGTATCAGTCACGGATTTGCTAATCAGTTGTAGAAATGAATGAAAAAGCCTCCCAAGATGAATAAAAAATTGTGTTTCCATATGAATGCACAATGTCTATTCAGACCTTCGCATGCGCTGCCAGCCGACACGGCCCACTAAACCAGACATGTGTCGTTGACCTCTATCGACATTGTAATCGAGTTTTCGATTGCTCAAAATTTAGGTCGAGCATTGTTTCTCTACCGCACGCCATTTTTAATCGAGCCTGACGCAGCTCACTACAGAAACTTTGCTTGTACACATGCTTATACGTGTTTTCCGCATGCTTATACGCATACAAACTCACTTTATATAAACTGCTAGACTTCCCTATACGGTGGCCATTTTATTGTTTTCAGCAACTATCCCCACGCCCATGGAATGCAGGCATACAAAAAATAAAACAAATCTTTTCTAATAAGAACTTGCACTTCATTTGTGACCCACACAACCGATTTATTGTTTCACACGACGAAAAGATAGAAGCGCCAAAAAAGGAACTCAATTATTGTTTTACACGACGGCAAATGCCCGGAAGACTATCATGCAACTGAATGGACTTGTCCAGATCACCAAGACGACAGCAAAACTTTCAGAGATACTTGAAAGTGTTATGAGTGAAGAACACCTTGCCATATCAACCAAGGATTTGCCAGTCACTTGTACAATTGATTGCAAAATCTGGTAAATTTTAATACATTTTTGCTTGTACACACAGATGAAGTACAAAGGCTACTGAGCCTCACTCATGCATTGTGATCCCGCACCGCACGCGAAACCAGACATGTGTTATTGCCCTCTCCTGACATTGCAATTTGTTTTTTTTCAACTGCTTGAAATTTAGCTTGAACATTGCCTATTTCATGTCTTTTTTTTGTATAATGCTACACGGTCCACTAAAGAAAATTTGTTTCGTTGGAAAGTGTTTTCCGGCTGCTAGAGTTCCCTTCACGAGTGCAATTTTCTTATGCAGAAAACTCTAACCAGAGGAAGATTACGAAGACATTTTATAACAATGTACCGATTACCATGGAAGCGCCAACGATTACACGGAGATAAGCAAAAAAAAGAAAAGCCACACTACATGACATGAACCGTACAGGGCAACAAATTAACAATAGGAAATATAGAATGCCCAAACACTAAACTTAAAACACTAAACACTAAACAAAAACAGTGAGACGCAATAATCACGCCGGGACAAGAAAAGGTTTCAATTTGAATCTGCAGTTTAAATCTGGATACGCATGATCAATCATAGCGGTTGTGATGACTGCAATAGGACCACGGTGCCAGCAATTATTAGATACGATGTGAGCAGAAAAGGACGTAGTCGATTTACAAAGGACATTACAGGCTCCCAGGTTTGTATTACGGGAATTTCTGATCTAGGAACTCACGAATCTTAACAGACAGGTCGCATCCAACGGCGAGCACCAGGGTGCGCACCCGCCAATGTGCGCACTAAAGCCGCTCTCCCAATGTCCGCCTAGTTCGCGTGTTCCTTTCAGCTCAATGATGGAAATCATGTTCGATTTTGGGAAGATAAATGGCTTGGCAATTTCACCTTTCAGCAAACAATAACCATCATTACAGAAAATAGCTAGGAAAAGAGTAATTTTATAGCCTCTGTTCTTTAGAACTATACCACTTAATGTTTCTTTTCATAGATCATTAGATGATGACAAGTTAAGATTATAGTATGACTTAGTATTGAGAATAGTGCCTATTCAACTGAATAATGCAGAAGTGTTCACATGAGATTTACATCATCATGGTATGTTATCAGTATACTGAGTGTACCTATCTTTGATTAATAATGGGTCACTGAGAGGAACAAAGTGCAATGAAAACTGAAACACCACTAAATGTTAAGATCTTTATGTGGTATTTATACAAAGGGGTTGTGTTAACAAAAGATAATCTTGTAAATAGAAATTGTGGAACGAGTGTAAAACATATAGTTCCTGTCTAGCTGATGAAACAATACAACACCTTTTCTTTGAATGTAAACATGCAAGGATTCTATGGGGATTAGTACAAATATGCTTGGGGTTACAACCACCTCAAAGTGCAAAACTTATGTTTAATGAGTAGCTTAATGGAACAAAAACTAAACAAAAACAACAACTACTTGCAGGGGCATCTACTTTTTGTTGGACGATATGCCTGCTAAGTGGAAATGATGTTATTTTTAATAAAACTCCAATGAAGTCGTATTTGCAAGGGAACGTATTGGCTACACACCTAGAGTCAATTGCAAAAGCATGAGATGGACACGAATCCAATAAAGAACACAAGTCGAAAGATGGAGATGGCGGCAATGCAGATTTTCAGTCGACTATGAATGAAGATTTAGCAATATATATCTTGACATCCAAACTATTATTGGTTGATGTTATTTATATTTAGTGCAGTTGGGAGTGCTAACAAAAATTCGCGTGTTCCTTTTTTTGCTTTTATTCTTGTTTCTTATTTTTACTTTGCATACGAGATGATAAAAAAATATTAATCATAACTACGCATATGTGTACTACTTATACGCCTACTAGTAGGCGTGTGAGCTATTGTTGATTCGTTTTTTCTTTATGTTAACTTAAAATAAATTAAGATAATTTTAACTATGTAAATATTATATTAAATATTTTTAAAAATATTCTTGTGATTTTATCAAGGCAACGTCTTATTAGTAATAGAAATGAAATATTTAAAATAACATCATTTCATATTTAAATCTTTTTATCACATCTCAGCAAAAAGTTGGTTGAGTGAGGGGCACAAGCCCCCATGTCCTCCAAGTCCCACCATCACCATCACTCTCTTTACACGAATTTTGGGCAGCAGCACCTTCGACCATGGTAGGGGTAAGGAATGGGAGCATGAAACTGGACAACAATTGTTAAAAAGTCTATTTATGATATTACTCAATTTCTTTATGATGAAGTGAATACTTGTTAATCTTTAATTTAAATAGTGTTAGAGTAATCTCGTCATGCAATACAAATTACATTATGGATAAAGCTCGGTCTATTTCCTTCAACTATGACCAAGGTCCAGATAATCCCAAGTTACTTATGTGAATTAAAATTAACTTGCGATTTCTCACACAATCTCACACCTAGATTGTACGATGTGACAGAGTAGTGATTGAGTCATATAACACATGCTTGTATAGAGTTTTTTTTTTTGTGCGCAACCCATTTTCAGTTTAACCTCAGTTTACAACAGTAAATTGGGATTAGAATACCAATAAAGGTGTAAAATGAGCTCTTTTATCGAATTGTGAATAAAATAAACCAAACAATAGTTCAAAGGGTTATATGAACTTTGATCATAATTGAAGGGAGTAAAGTGGACTTTATCCTTACATTATTGCGTGCATCATCGCAATCCGTATGTCATCTTACCATGAGCTGATTGTATCTATTAAGCAAATATAGGATCAATCAATATTTTCTTTTCCGGAGTGACAAAAGTAAGCGAACAACCCACGCCCTGTCTCACACGAGGTACCTCTCCAACACTATAACAAATCTTTAGAAAAAGAGGGTACGGGGACACAAGACATTACACAAACTCATGAAAAATGCGAGCCCGTGCGGCAGCCAGCATGGGGCTATGGCTAGTTTGAATAAATTTGTATTCCCTCTGTTCATTGTTATAGTAAGACGACTCACCAAAACCATGGAACATTCTGTTGCCCATCAGGTTGCACCGACCCGTAGTCAAGTTCTCGCCAACAGCTATGTACGACATTTACTGGTCCATGCTACTATGCTAGGCCCATCTGTAGAGAGAGAAAGAGAGTAGATATACATCGGTGATTTCTATAATTCTATTGAGGTCGTCATCGCGGTCGATAGGCGTCAGGATGAAAGCGCGTGCGTGGGGAACAGAGAGCGTCATATAATTTGACAAAAAGTGAGGATACTAAAATGTCCTATATTATGGAAGAAATGTAGTAGAAACAACTACTAACTTTTGAAAGATCAAATTGGTATAATTTTTTTGAAGGTGATCAAATTGGTATAATTAGATTCATCATAAAAAACTATTCCCTCCATTCATTTTTTATTTACGTTAGGACAGGTTTTTTAGTTCAAAAATGAACTAAGATCCTCTGTTTGAACGTCAGCAAAATAAAAACAGAGGAGTATTTCATAAAATACATTTAATGTTACAGATATTGATAAATTTTATCTGTATAAAATTATTTAACTTGTATTGACTTTGGTAACTTCTAAAACGATTTTTTTAGGAGAATGGAGTAGTAATTATTATTTATTGTTACTTAAGTTAAATTTACAAAACTACAAGCACCTGTAGCTTTGTTTACACAGATTTCAGACTACCCGCAGCACTCTAGTGCAAACTAAGCGGCAAACGATGTAGCGTATAAGATGGAGTAAAAAGAGATGCAATGGTTGACGGTAAAACTTACGCTACCAAAGGGTAAACTGAATTCTAAGCTGGATCTGGCGTAACACATAGCGTTACGGCACAGCCGTGGGCAATAACCGCCCCTCTCCTCATGGGCACGGACGAAAGCAGGAGGGGCCGGCAGAGAGGTAAGGAAAGGAAGGACGTCGCCACTAGGAGTCGACCGCCGCAGAGAAGGGAGGAAGGGCTCCGACGTCAAAAGTCACTGTCGTCGGGAGCCGGCCACCGCGAGGCCTGTTCATACCCCAGCTCCTCCTCCGCCGTCGCGCCGCGAGGCCCTGCTGCCACCGCGAGAACCTACTCCGCTGCCTCCCTCCATTGACCCCTGCCGCCACGAGGCATGGCCGTTGCAAGGCTCTGCACCTTCGTCGTCTCATGTGGAGAAAGAGAGATCATGAGAGAGTGGGAAAGGGAGTGGGGGAGAGATAAGGGTTGGTTTGTTTGCTTTACCCTCTTTCAGTTTTTAATAGTTATATTTTTAGTCCCTTCAACTTCTACTTCTCCATATTTCAATCCCTAAAACTTTTATTTCCTCACGCTTTAGTCTCTGTAGATGTAACAAATAAATTTTTAATTGAAGATGGTAGTTGGAAGTGAATGAATAAAATATATGATTGTTGGATATAGAGTAAAAATAGAGTAACAAGAGTGAGAGATAAAAAGTAAAGAATCTTGCCGATGTGGCTAGAATTTTTTTAAAGCAAAATTATAGAGTAAGAGGAGTGGGGATCTCATAGACTACAGTAGTTGTGCTACGTCATATCATAAGCTACAGGTTGTTTTCTTGTGTCAGTCTCATAGAGTCATAGTCCAAAGTAGCGGACACACTGATTTTGGAACACAGGGTAAAAAATGGTCATATTGTTTTCAAAACGAACATCAAAAGTTGTTTTCTATAGCACAATATCTATCTTGCCTTTTTTTATAACAGGTACAATATCTCGTTGCAGTTGTGTGAATTTTCTTTCTTTTAAATGTAACAAAAATTTTAGTGGCCTTATTTTTACCCTTTATTAGTGCGAAACAAACAGGCCTTAAGTCGGCATAGAATGATATGAAAGTTTGAACACATGACAAGGAAAGGAAGCAGGCATGAAAGGAAGAACTACTAGTTTTTTTTTTTTTTTTTTTTGCCTCGAACGCTGTATTGGCAACCACCGTACTCTACATCGCATTCGCATCTGTTCTCATTCCACACCGTTTTACCAGTGTTTCACGGTATCCTTAGGCCCCGTTTGGGACAGATTATGGGCCGATTCTATTGGATATAAGTCGTCTAGGGAGCCAAACGTCTCGATTCTAACGCGCTTCCAGCCAACGTGATTCTCCTCCGAAGCATTGTTTTGCCTATAACGTGGAATCGAGCCTCCACCTGGATACTGCCCAACGCAAGCGATTCTCGGCTCCCCTATCTGCGCTCCTTGCCTGGAGCTCTGCCCCTACCATTGGACGTCGGCCCGAGCTTTGTGCCTTTGCCCCATCGTCGAGCTCCGCCGCAACCATTGGTCTCCGGTCCGAGCTCCGCCCCATCGTCGAGCTCCTCCACGGCCTCGAGATCTACCCTGTCCCCGAGCTCCTTCCCGGCACTTTCGAGCCGGAGCTCCGCCCCAGCCGCCAGGGAGCACGAGCTCCCGTCCCGCTGAGCGCCTTCTCGCGTGCCTGCGTCGGAGACGAGTCGCCCTTACCCCGCGCCGCTCCCTGTCGCCGCCTGAGAGCCGGGAACTGTGCTGCCCCGCTGCTCTCCATCGCTATCTGCGAGCCGAAATCACGGATTCCGACTGAGCCCAAACATGGTGCTCCTGCTGAACGCGATTCCATTGGAAGCAGCCTCTCCAGAAAACCGACTTTGGTGAAAAGCGTGTTGAGAAAAAGTTGTCCCAAACGGGGCCTTAATCACAAAGGAGCCATAGAGAACGCGTTTCGGAAATTGGGACACACCGTCATACATTGCTCATGAATATCGTATCCGGAAACAACCTTGTTAGTAATTTGTGGCCTCCAGCACTCTATTCTTATTCGAATTCGTATATTCGCGAACTACCGTCGACCACCAGAAGTTACGCTGCGTTCCTTCCGTTCTCATTCGGTGCCGGCGTCTTCTCGGAGCTTTCACAGTAATCATGCGAATCGCCATGTTTCGGAAACGTTGCTCATGAATGCCGTCGAGGATTGTGTGTGCTTCCAACGTGCCTGTGGCTTCCGAAACGACACAAAGGCACGGGCCCACCGGTCATTCGCCCACGCTTAAGTTTTAAAACCCCTTGACCGGCCGAGAGCGGTTTAGCCCACGACACGGGACTCCCTCCTCCACACATCCCCCATGACTGATCCCCTGCTCCTACTCCTCTGCATCCTCCCGCTCGCCGCCGCCGGCGATGCGGTCTCCGGCGACACCACCGCCCTGCTCGCGGCCAGGTCCGCGCTGTCCGACCCGACCGCTGCGCTCTCCGGCTGGGACGCGCGCGCCTCCCCGTCGCCCTGCGGCTGGCCGCACGTCCTCTGCTCCGGCAACCGCTCGGACGACGTCTCCGTCGCCGGCCTCCTCCTCTCCAACCTCTCCCTCGCCGGCGAGTTCCCCACCGCGATCTGCTCGCTGCGTTCGCTCGCCCGCCTCGACCTCTCCTACAACTCCCTCTCCGGCCCGCTCCCCGCCTGCCTCGCCGCCGCGCTGCCGGCGCTCGCGCACCTCGACCTCGCCGGCAACGCGTTCTCCGGCGCCGTCCCCGCGAGCTACGGCGCGTTCCCGTCGCTGACCGTGCTCAGCCTCGCCGGCAACGAGCTCTCCGGCGCGTTCCCGGGGTTCCTCCTCACCAACGCCACCGCCAGTCTCCAGGAGCTCCTCCTCGCGTACAACCCCTTCGCGCCATCGCCCCTGCCGGACGCGCCCTTCCCCAACCTCCGGCGCCTCCGCGTGCTGTGGCTCGCCGGATGCAACCTCGTCGGCGCGATCCCGGGCTCCGTGGGCGACCTCACCAGCCTCGTCAACCTCGACCTCTCCACCAACAACCTCACCGGCGAGATCCCACGCGCCGTCGCACACCTGGAAAGCGTCGTGCAGATCGAGCTCTACTCCAACCGGCTCTCCGGGACGGTGCCGCCGGGGCTCGGCGCGCTGCGGCGCCTCCGGTTCCTCGACGCGTCCATGAACCGGCTCGCCGGCGCGATCCCGGCGGACCTGTTCCTCGCGCCGGCGCTCGAGAGCCTGCACCTCTACGACAACGCGCTCTCCGGCGAGGTCCCGGCGACGCTGGGCGCCGCGCCGGCGCTGGCCGACCTGCGCCTCTTCAGCAACCGCCTCGCGGGGCCGCTGCCGCCGGAGTTCGGGACGAGCTCCCCGCTCCAGTTCCTCGACCTCTCCGACAACCGGATCTCCGGCCGCATCCCGGCGGGGCTGTGCCGCGCCGGGCGGCTCGAGCAGCTGCTGCTGCTCAACAACCGGCTCGTGGGGCCCGTTCCGGCGGAGCTCGGGGAGTGCCGGACGCTGACGAGGGTGCGGTTGCCGAATAACCGGCTGGCCAGCGCGGTCCCGCCTGCCGTGTGGGCCCTGCCGCACCTGTACCTCCTCGACCTCGCCGGGAACGCGCTGTCCGGCCCGGTGGCGCCCACCATTGGCATGGCCACGAACTTGTCGCAGGTCATCATTTCCGGCAACCGGTTCACCGGCACGCTGCCGGCGGAGCTCGGCAGCCTGCCGCTTCTATTCGAGGTCTCGGCCGCGGATAACCAGTTCTCCGGTCCCGTGCCGGCGTTGCTCACAGAGGTTTCCACGCTCGCCCGCCTCGATCTGAGCAACAACTCGCTGTCCGGGGAGCTGCCAGACGGTGTTGGACGGTGGCGGGCGATGACGCAGCTTGTCCTCGCCGGTAACCGGCTCACGGGAACCGTACCACCGGAACTCGGCGAGTTACCGGTGCTCAACTTGCTTGACCTGTCCAACAACGAGCTCACCGGAGACGTGCCGACGGAGTTGCAGAACCTCAAGCTGAGCCGGCTCAACCTCTCCAACAACCGGCTCACCGGCACGCTGCCGCCTCTCTTCGCCGGCGGCTCATTCGAAAATAGCTTCCTGGGCAACCCGGGTCTGTGCCGGGGTGACACGTGCCCGACCACCGGTGGGGCCATCGACGGCAGCCGCCGCATCGTCGGGAGCGTCACGCCGATCCTCGCCGTCGCCAGCGTCGTGCTCGTCCTCGGCGTCGCCTGGTTCTGCTACAAGTACCGGAAGAACCGTGATGCCGCCGCCGCGGAGGAGGCGGTCGACGGCGGCGGCGCGGGGAGGCCCAGGTGGGCGATGACGTCGTTCCACAAGGTGGAGTTGGACGGGGACGCCATCCTGGGCTGCTGCCTCGACGAGGACAACGTCATCGGCGTCGGCGCCGCGGGGAAGGTGTACAGGGCCGTGGTGCGGCACGGCGGCGCCGACGTCGTCGTCGCCGTGAAGAAGCTCTGGGGCGGGGGCAAGGCCGCCGCTGACTCCGTCAACGGCACGTTCGACGCGGAGGTGGCCACGCTGGGCAGGGTGCGGCACAAGAACATCGTCAGGCTCTGGTGCTGCCTCCGCAGCGGGGACTGCCGCGTCCTGGTCTACGAGCACATGGCCGGCGGCAGCCTCGGCGACCTCCTCCACGGCGGCGGCAAGGGCGGCGCCGGCGGAGGTCGCCCGGACTGGCCGGCGAGGCACCGGATCATGGTGGACGCGGCGGAGGGCCTGGCGTACCTGCACCACGACTGCGCGCCGCCCATCGTGCACCGCGACGTCAAGTCCAACAACATCCTCCTCGACGCCGGCCTCCGCGCCAAGGTCGCCGACTTCGGCCTCGCCAGGGTCCTCGGCGCCGGAAACGCCGCCGTCACCGCCATCGCCGGATCATGCGGCTACATCGCGCCAGGTGAGTGATCGAGTTACAATTTTGGTTCCTTCACAATGATCGATCTTATTTACTTACTGGACACTGGTGATGAACATTCACAGAGTACTCGTACACGCTGCGCGTCACGGAGAAGAGCGACGTGTACAGCTTCGGCGTGGTGATGCTGGAGCTGCTCACCGGCAAGAGGCCCGTGGGGCCGGAGCTCGGGGAGAAGGACCTGGCGCGGTGGGCGTGCGGCGTCGTCGAGCGCGACGGCGTGGACGCGGTGCTGGAGCTGGACCCGAGCCTCGCCGGCGCGAACAGGGACGGCATGGTCAGGGCGCTGCACGTCGCGCTGCTCTGCACGGCCAGCCTCCCGATCAACCGCCCGTCCATGAGGGCCGTCGTCAAGATGCTGCTCGAGGCCGCGCCGCCGCAGCCACCGTTGCCGGAGACCAAGCCGGCGGTGACCCTTCTTGATGTCTGACATTCTTGCTGGACAGAATCGATCATGTCTCAGGGAACATGGTCAATCATAAAGAATACTAGTAGCTAACCACCGACAATCGCATTTCACTACCATTATTACCTTCTGAAATGTAACTTCAGAGTCTAGAATACATTATTGTAAAATGAACCCTGAAGTTTAATCTTGGCAATATATAGTTTACCGAAGTATATTTACTTTATCTAATAGAATGGAAGATATTAGGTTCAGACGACCAAGGATTACCACTAACTGATCAGCACTGGCGTTAGCCACTATTTCTTCATTTGGCTGCAGCAGCCTTTGCTCCCTTCAGTAGAAAACGTTCAGATGTACGGGTTCGTTTCCTGCCCTCTAAAATTTAGCGCTGTCACATCAAAGAGAATCTTACTATTTATAAATATTTTGATCAATTAAATGATAAAACCCTCTTGACAGATTGGTTTTAATTTTCGAGATGAATCTAATGAGCTTAATTAATCTATGTTTTGCTAAAGTGATACTACAAGTAACCGTCTTCTAATCACGACTTAATTAACCTCATTAGATTCGTCTCGTGAATTACTCTAGGGGCCTGTAATTTATTTTATAATTAAATTTTATTTAATATCCTAAATAATAAGATTCTTTTTGATGTGACAGCTCTAAAATTTAGACTCTAGGAAACGAACAGAGGGTAGTAGTGGAAAAGGACAATATCCGACTAGGATTCACATGTAGTGAAAAAGGACAACATCGGAATAGGACTCGGTAGAAAACATTCAGATGTCTGTAGTGTTAGGATCCAGAAAATGAGGAGATTTTGTTGTGTTCGCTTTTGGCCCGCATCTCATATGTTGACGTGCAGCGGTAGGCCATGGCTTGCATGTACAGCAACTGTACATAGCCAAATAGAGAAAAATATGCAGAAAAAGGTTTCAGATTCTAAATTATTTACAGCTTGCAAATGAACAAGGACCCACATTTGAGAAAGAGGGCCAGGCACGTTTGATCTACTTGGTTCATCTTCGTGCAGGACTCAAAAGCAGGCTGGTCTGGCAGGGCTCATTTCACGCCCAGGTCTCACACCTCCCTCATAGTTTGCAGATAAAGACACCAATCAAAATCTGTATTGGAAAACTTATGTCAATCCTACGACTTAACGATAATCTTTTTGTAATATCAACAAGTGTTTTGGTCGAACCCTTATAACAATTTTTTCCCCTCAGGGCTCCATATCCATCTCTTCAGAGCAGCAGAGTGGCATGGTGCACGCTGAGAGGTGGAGACAAATGGGATGGGACTACACATGCACGAGATTACTGAATCGTTTCTAGATAATCCCCTGTTTAGCCTCTGTTCCAGTGTTGCGCTGCTTTCGTTTGCCTTCACAAGTGAACATCACTAAAAATTCAAAAAGGAATAAAACCTCCTGATTCTTGAGTTACTAAATCTGGGCAATTGAAAAAGGAGTAAAACCTGGGACCCGAATATAATTGCAGAATAAAAGAGATTCTCGGGGCTCCAAGAATTTCATGTAAATTTAACATGAAAGATTCAGTTCGAGAAGGAATATAGAATGAAAAAGAACTCCAGATTTTCGTGTTTCAGGTCAACGGAAAGGAATGGGAGAAAGGTATCATGGGACGGCAAAGTTATACTAAACACACGCTTCAGTAACCTTGTCATTCACTCCAAGGTAGATCCATCCGACCACGAATGAATGAAGCTACGCATATAGCATAGGGAACTGCAATGGATGACTTGATCTTCATGGACGATGGACCCATGGAGGTGACGTTCATGGAGCCCCCACATGATGAACCCAAACACACTGCAAAGGCCATGTCTGTGGGCTCCCTGAATCTAACTCCCAGTTCTAATCCAAAAGGAACTCGCTACTGTTCAGGGTTTCTTTTCCCTGAATGTCCATGGGAAAATTCTGCACTAGCACTACCCACCAAGCCCATGATGACGGATAAAAAATCCAACATAACAAAAGGCAGCAGAAAAGTGATGTGAAGTTGTCAACAGTGGAACTGAGGAAAGGACAGGAAAATATGCAGCATGCTTTTCCTTTCGGTTCCACCGTGCATGTAAGAACTAGTACTGTAGTAGTATTTTTAAATTCATGCAGAATAGGAGGAGCACTAGCAATCTAGAAGTACTTTCCGAAAGTTGCCACCTGACCATGTTGGATTCGGAGTTTGTGACACGTCCACATCATGAAGCAGAACCAGTGTGATTGGTGTAGACTTGAAAAGAAAAGAAAAAAGCACAACAGGTCCTTTTTTTTGTCTTTTTGAAACTAAGCGCAACAGGTTCTGATTGTGGCGGCAAAAGCAAAAGAGTTGAAGGCTGTACAAAGAAAGGCTCCACAGGCAGTGGCCAAATGAGGTCCAATAGGATCATCAAATTCAAAGGTGTTCAAAAACATGTATTCCTAATTGGATATGACACTCCTGAACAATTGAATTATATATAAACTAATTTCTTCAGGGGCAAGTGTTTAGTGGTATCACAGCATCGCGATCTTTGGTGTACTTGGATATTGCCAATATTGTTCTAAAATCACAAAAAAAAGTTCTAAAATGTTAAAAAGTTCTAAAATGTTATTGATGTCGCCACTGCAGCATGTTCTGTAAGATTGTGCAAAGAATACAAGTGGTCAAGTGCATCCCCTTGCCTTCGAAAAAAAGGTACATCCCCTTGGATTCTCCAACATCATCTTGTGTATTCTATGTACGCCCAATTCTATGTCAGGTGGTGCTCAACTGCATGCGAATCATGGCATCGAAGAACACTCCTTCGAGTACTTTGGCAATTTGAACTGTGCTCTTTTCTCAGGAAAGTCTGGTGGTCGCTGGAACACAACTGAAGCGGCATGGATTAGGATGCCGGCGGTTAGACCCCAGATTATGTACTTCTGGTTCCCCTTCTCAAAATTGAAGTGATGCAGCGTGAATGCCTGCCCCATCCATTCACGCTCCTCAGATGTCCTGTTCTCATCCTGCGTCATTCAACACAGATAGATATTCAAGGGAGAAAAAAGGCACCAAACATGATCAAGGTCTCAAGGAAACTGGAACAGCTCACATTTGCCTCAGTCCAAACAATTACTAACTCTGTGTCAAACATTGTAGTTTTCTTATCTTGACAAGAAACACACATATAATATAATGACACGATAAATTTTGATGGGACATGGTTAGCATGATAAATGGTATAGCAATATCATTAGCACAAGCGGTTAGCATGTTCTTTCAATAAAATTGGACAATCAAAACTTTCGGTAAATGAGAGGTAGTACATACTTTTAACCATCTTATAAAAGCCTACATGATAAATCATACATAGTTCTGTAGTTAATATTGTACAAATACTAAAGTACTAACCTTGAGGAACATTTCCAGGGGTACATCAAAAATTTCATCCACCTCAGCAACATTGAGGACGGGTTTAAACGCCTGGATGTCTGAAAGTATGCCAACTACAGGAACAACTACGAGAAGATGCTGGCAAACATATGAAGAGTATTATTAATTTATTATTGATGCTTTTGACAAGACATTATAACATTACCATTAAATGAAATTACACCATGTCAAAGAGGGCCATGTTGTACATCATTTATAATCAAGAGAGCAGGGAACAAGAATAAAATGATCATGTGCACTGTGCACTCAGCCAACAATACTGTGTAGTTCGGGAATTCCCCAACAATTTTCTGACAAAAAAATATTGTATAGTTTAAACTTAGAAATTGCAGTAAAAATTGTTCAGATCATATTACAGAATCAGGTCCCACATGTTGGTTAGCACTTGCTACAAGACTCAACCAGTGGCGGACCCAGGTTTTACGAAAGGGTATGCCGAAAAACAAATTCACTTACCATTCACTGTATTTTATATAAAGTGTCGGGAGAAAAAATGAATTTAACGAAAGTTTGATAAACAACAAAGAAAAATAAAATATCAACTTTAAATCCAGCAATATTAAATGTGAGAATTGTATATATTACAATAAAAATAGTTCAAACATAATCTTAAAAAGATATTATTCTACAAGTCTGGCCTACGCTTCATGGTTCAATGATTCTAGATGCAAAAAAGGCATGAATTGACAATCAACCCATTTATATTCGTTGAGCTTACCTGATCCGTCTCTAAGTAATACTAGGGTCTTCTAAATTCTAACCTTGTAGCTTGCTTTGCTCACGTTTTACTTAATCCTTTGAATTGAATCTCTTTTGCACGGAGCTGATCCGTGCGCGCATGCAATGCAACGCTACTCGCGCTCCCAGTCGTGACGCGCACGCGGCGGCGAAGCTGCCCTCGCCTCTCGCCGAGTCGCCGACTCGCCGTCACGCGAGTAGTCGGATCGCGAATGGGCCTGTTCGCTTGTCTCAAAGCCTGCCCTGCCCTGCCCAGCTTGACGTCAAGACAATGCAAGAGGGTCAAACAAGTAGCAAATTGAAAAAAAAATCATCGGATCAAGCTTGTTGGGCTGGCGCTAGACTATGCCATGGCATAGCCGGCCCACCCTGTGGGTCCGCCACTGGACTCAACCAATAGAACAAACGATGGTTATTACTTAGGCTTCGTTTGGGAAGTCAGGAGAGGAAAGCCCAGGGGCAGGCTCCCTGCGGGGATTTCCCTGCGCACTGCTAGCTCGGGGCTCGCGATCCCCTGTCCGAGGGTTGTCCCCAGCGTCGAGCAGAGGAGGGGGTCAACATCGGCTTCGCTCGCGCGTGATGGGGAGAGCGTAGCGTGAGTTGGTAGGAGGCAGCGCAAGCCGCTAGGAAGCCATGGGCTAGGACGGACGAGGAGGAGGCGAGCGAGTCGGGGTGTAGGCGAGTGAGATGGGGAATAGCTTCCCGTCCGGAGGCGTGGGTTTATTGCCCGGGGAAACAGGCCAAACCCGGTGCGCTCATTCCCGTTTTGTTGGGCTCCCAAACGCCCGGCTTGGCTTCCCTGGGCTGCTTTCCCCATGGATAGCCCGCCCTGGGATTGGGCCGGGATCCCGCGGGGATTTTGGTTCACAAAGGAGCCCTTATTAGTGATACTGGAAGGAGGAAAACGTGGGACATCCTATGTGGTGAAAATGATCTCAAGCCAGCACGAAAGGATTGCTGAAAGGATAACTTATGATAATTTCAATATCTATGAAAATATAAAGGGAAGTTTCGTTTTGTTGCAGCGATGTGATTGTTTCAAATGCCTGAATAACAAAAGGATTGAAGCCCTTTGCTCTCCATGATGCACAAATAAATTATATCTAATGTGAGAATATTCCCTTTGGAATTTACATAGAAAAGGCATTGTACCTTCGACAAGAAGTGCTCAAGATAGGCAACAACAGTGACCAGGGCAGG
The DNA here is from genome assembly GCA_031894775.1 of Chloris gayana. Lineage (NCBI taxonomy): Eukaryota > Viridiplantae > Streptophyta > Magnoliopsida > Poales > Poaceae > Chloris > Chloris gayana. Next base: position 18,107 of record JAUNZO010003129.1, read on the forward strand.
ATCCAGCCCAATCTCCTCCTTTGACTCCCTTAATGCTGTTGCTGCATCATCAGCATCACCATCCTCAGCCTTTCCTCCAGGCAAGGCAACTTCCCCTGAAAACCCGGATGGAAGAAACAAAATAAAAAACAACCGCACAAAGGTGGGAATATCATGAACTGGATCAGATGTTAACATAACTTTTTTTTTATTGTTGTTGAGGTAAGCTACAAAAAAAAAACTGTATTAGGTCACATGGATCAGCTTGTTGATTGAGCTGATTTGAGGTGTTGATCAAACCATTCCTTTATCTACGAGAAATCAAGAAGCTTAGGGTTCATTGTGAGTTTGATTCCAAATGTCAACAAGATGGCAAACGAATCTGAATAAAGCAGAAAGCTAGGTTAGTTGCATGGAACTAGGACACCAACTCAAGTATTGAGCTCATACAGGAAATAAGAAAGCCCTAGGATAATGCCACTACAGTAGTTCTTTTTCTTTATCCTCAAATTCACTTTTGCATCAATTCAAGCATTTCTGGTTGGTTCGATCCACCTTGCTGAAACTATTGCCACCACGGTATTCCAAAACAACAAGGCAACATGAGATTTCTGATTTCATTACAATTCCTAATCTTAACCTTGTAATACCTTGGGCTGGAATTTGCATCCTAGGCTTTCTATTTTTTCATGTCATACAAGCATCCGATGCTGTGATGAGAGACGATGTGATGGACTCATGGACACATGCATGCTCATGCTAATATATTATCTAACAACCAGGAAGATACTATGGTTCAAACTTATTCAAGAAAAAAACAGATCTCAGTAAACATTGAATATTTGACCATTTTAATGATTGAGAAGAATCTTTACAAATTATTGATGTTGATACCATGTATTAGCAAGCCTACCCCAATTTTCTTGGGACTAAAAGGTTTTATTGTTGTTGCCATGTATTAGCAATTTGCAATAACAAGATAATTTTTCGCACTCTAGTATTCCTTCTGTCCAAAAATATTACGTGTATTACTGAAGCTTTGACCGATGATTTCACATATAATATTGTATTAATATACAAAATCAGAGTTGTAAGAAAGTGGTTTGGAATACAAATCAAATGATATCAATTTTAGGTCACAGAAAACATAAAATTTATAATTATTTTCTGTTCGATCTCAAATTTAGACAGTCAAAATGCACCTCATATTTCTGGACAGAGAGTACTGATCATCAAACTAGCTTTAGCTCATTAAAGTCTAATTTTATGCAGTAAATACACATCAAAGTGGCAATTCTATGTTTCAACTATTGAATATTAATCCTGTCCCTTATAAACGCAAAAGTAGGATTCTCTAAAACAAGGTACCATGTTCAAGAATCCAACCATTAGTACAAACTGACAGCTCTACATATTTCGCATATGCCGAGGTTAACTACAAGTGCAAAAATGTGATCACCGGCCAATAGAAAATACAACCATTTCTAATATCTCACAAAGTGCCAGCATCCTACATTCATATCACGTTAGAAATGAGCACTAACATTTTGCAAATTCCACTGTACATTTATACCAAGTAGCATAAAAAATTCAGGTTAATCAAGCTCTGAACTGGACAGGGTCTTAGGGAGGAGCTCCAGAGGTGGTGGTCGTCACCTTCTGAGGCTAACTGAGCAGTTGGCACTACCAATGGATAAGGATCAACTAATCATTTGTAAGGCAACTAAAGAAGCTGAAAGTTGCAGTCAGTTATGTTCAAATATTTGGACAGTGACTAAATACTCTGGAACTTTCAAGTTACAGCAATTTGCAGAACTACATGGTGCACCACAAGCCCCAACCAACCGTATAAATTGACATATTGCTCGTCCAAGACAATATGAATAGACCAATATTAGGATCAATCAAGGAGAAGGGGGAAGCTAGCTAGCTCCTCACCTGAGTGGGACGAAAGGGAGGATGAGCGCTTGGTGAGGAGGACCCGGAGCTCCCCATCAGCGCCCCGAAAGAGGCAGATCAGCACGGCTGCCCTCCGCGGCCTAAACAGCTCGCCGGTGGCGGGAGCGGCGGGGAGGGAGTCACAGTTGGGGATGGGTCGTACGGGGAGGGGCCTGGCCGGTGGAGCATTAGGCGCCGGATGAGCGCCTCCATGTCTACGCCGGTGTCGTCCTGCACCTCCATGGCGGCGGGAATTGGGATCGGGGTATGAAGCTTGAGTTGGTACAGCGGTGGAAGGTTTGCTTATGCCGGCAGCGTTCGCCGACGGCTGCGGCGCTCTTGGTATGTTGTGTCAAACATTTTTTATTGAAAAAAAAATGGATACTTTTACGCCCTCTTTATTGAACTAAAGATTATGGACTCTGAATTTTAGAATCACTGCTAAGTATAGAGTTACATTTAAACGATCTAAACTTTCAATTTTTACAGTCTCATAATCCGTATGCACTCAATTTTACTACTTCATCCTTCTCAAAATATAAGCATTTAAAAGCATTTAAAAATTTTCTCACAATGTAATCATTCATATATATAAGACAAAATCTCATGAATTTGTGCTTATGTGAATAATTGCCGATGTAATGTAAAATGAGGAAAAGAATTCCTAGATATGATGTCTTTTTCTTTTTTTAGCAAGACCCTAGATTTGATGTCCTGAGGCTATCTCCAACCCATGCCCTATTTGATAACCCAAATCCAAAATGGATCCAAAAACACAAAAACATGTCTCCAACCGGTAACCTATATCAGAGATCCATTTTGAGAACACTCAAGGTCGCCACCTACAATTGAAGCATGACTGGTAGTTACCCAAACAATGTCGTAAAAAGAAGAAAAGAAAAACAATCCATGGCGGACGGCGCGAGCACGGTCGTGGGCGGCGGCCTGCGCGAGAGGAGGCAGCAGCGGCCGACACGGTGGTGGGCGGCGGAGAGCGGCAGTCGGCATGCGCGCACGAAGGCAGCGGTGACGGTTGGCGCGAGCGTGGGCGGCGGCGGCGGCATCGACCCCCACCTCGCGCGCCTCGAGTCTTCCCTAGCCGGCGGCGGCATCGATCCCCCACCCCACGCGCCGAGAAGGAGGAGGAGAAGGGAGCGGCGGAAGGAATCCCGCGGCACGACCTGGTCGAGGGAACAAATATCGGCGGAGAATGCTGGGTGATGCGCCGAAGGTGGAAGCAGCAGATGCTGGTGGTCTCTCCCGATCTCTCCGCTCTTCCGGCGAGTCCACGGCGGCCCGTCCGCCGCTCCTCCTCCACCTCCGCCACCGCGTGGTCCGCCTCCTCGGGCAGGACCCGATCCGATTTTGAGTCTCCAGTTGGAGATCAGCATTTTTAGATTGTCACCTTTCAGCACTGTAGCAACCCATTACGGGATTTAGGTCTCAAAAATTGATGCTGCGGGTTGGAGATAGCCTGACGCATCACCCAGCAACTACGGTTGACGTCATTTCTCGCCTAATCACGTATTGACATGCCGTCAAAAAGCCTCCATATTGAGCTTCAAGAAAATCTGCGACTTCAAGAGTCACAGACGGCCTCATCGTCAACGTCCAGTACCTCGTCGTCAACGTCAAGGACTATGCATGGCGGCCAACCTGGTCTGTTCGGCGTTGAGATCTGAGCCACCTTCGATCATTTTTTTTTTTTGATAAAAAGCCACCTTCGATCATTGGTGGTTAGATATGTCTGAGCCTCAACTAGATCTGACCCGTTGGTACAAGTAGTAATGGGAGTATAAACCATTTGTGCTGCCGGAAGGGAAATGAAGGACTTTGAGAATTTGGATGAGTCTCACGCATGAAAACTTACAACCATCGATCGAATCATTTGAAAATAAAATGAAGTGATTTGTTGGCATCGTCAACCCTCCCTCGGTTGAAAACGAACTCTGATTCTTTGGGTTGTTGGTTTTCCTTGGAGGGCCTCTAATTTTGGGGTCTAAACAGTTATCTTCTAAAATTTAGAAGGATGTTCGTTTCAGCCGTCTAAAATGTCAATAATGTGCACAAAATTACAATTCTAAAATTATGTCCATGCAAAAGTCATGCAAATATTAATCAATTCGTGCAAACCGATAACATTGTTAAAAAAAATGAGAAATTAGAGGCTTTTTAGAACCTCTCCCTCTCTAGAATTTAGATGTCTCTAAAACTCTAGCATAAACTTTAGAGGCCGGTTCGAATGTTGCTTTAGCTTTAGCCCATGGAAACGAACATCCTTATTGTGAAGAACATGTTTGCGTTGAGAATTACATATTTTATTGTGTTGGCTGGTCATCTCTCATGGAGACGTGAGGAACCGTTGACTATTGACAGGACAAACAAGGAGGGTCCTTTAAAATTACTACTTTCTTCGTCTTAAGATATAAATATGTATTTATTGATTTTTAAATATAATATTTGAACTTTTATTTTACTTAACTTTTATAGAATATTATCTATTTAGTATAATTTAATCATTAAATATAATGTTTTGTTTATTTATATATTTTCATAACATCTTTTTTACATAATATTTCTATTTTAGAATGGAGAACTCATATAATTGTCAATGCGAGCAAAAAGATAAGGGGCAACTGCATATCTAACCTCATTTTCAATCCCAATTACACGCTTGACTCCGTTTTTCGTCTGCATATTTGACCCTGTTTTTTTAAACTAAAACGCTGGTTGACCCTATTCTGTTTAGACAAGTTAACGGTGTTAAATACATGCTAAAAAGGCACTTTTACCCTTTACATCGTTGACCCTATTTTCTATGTGAAGTGCATGAATGGCCCCCTTTCGATATCAATTTAACTATAACCGTGCCAAGATTTGAACAAGAATTTATTCATATTTTATGACTTTTGAAATTTTAAAATTTTGAAACTGAAAAAAAATCCAACAATAATTTGGCTATAACTTGCATATATTCACCAAATATTACCACATAAACACTCACATATTCACAAGCTCGTATCAAAATGTTTTTCTTTGATATCTCAAAATGGCCCGTGGACTGAATTGGGAGCCAAGCAGATGCAGTGAGCATTCCATAGATCCTTCCATCCTAGCTTCAGAGCACCATTCTCCTCAACGAGCGTGTACCCATCAGAAGGGAACATGCCACGTAGCAGCGACGCCTATGCCACCGCACTACCACCGAGCGACGCCGTTCGGAACCCCGACCGTGCGAGCTTGCTGCCAAACTTGACGTAGCCGGAGCGCGCGGGGCTGTCAACAGTGAGCACCTTGTGGATCTCCCTCGAGAGATGTTGCCGCTCGACGACAAAGGCGCTCGGGGACTGCCCTCGCTGTACGCCGCACTGCCTCAGGCCTTGTTCGTTTTTATGGGAAATCTGTTCTCAGATACAGATTGAGTGGTTTCAGCTCTTTCACTTCATCTAGATCTGCTGCGTTTTATGGGTTAGAGTCATGGATTGGTGCTAGATCTTCAAGGCATGAAATGGACATGGAATGGGCTAGAATCGAGTTGGTTCCCATACCAATCTATGCGTAACCGAACGAGCATTTTGAGTTGAGCTGGAACAGTTCCACATTTTTCTCGTTCCATGTGGTTTAGGCTACGATCCATGTTGTTCTATGGCAAAACGAACAAGCCCTCAGTCGGGGTCGTCCCGCGGGTCTGCTCTACTCCGAGTCCGACCTTGTGCCGCCCCACGTCGGGCCACTCTCGTCCGCCCGCCTAGCGCCGCGCCGCCCGCGTCCGCGTCGTCGACCATCTCGTGCCGCGCGCATTGGGAGTGTGTCACGAGAAACAGAGAAGAGATGGGCTGAGCTTTTCTCACAAAGTGAAGGCAATATGGTCTTTTATCCTATCTTTCTATTTTCTCAGATTTATTTTAATCGCCGAAAAATACCAGATCTAACTTACGGCGAAAAATAGGATCAACGGATGATTTTATTTAAAAAAATAGGGTGTAAACTCTAAAAATAGGATCAAACATGCCATTACGATTGAAAATAGGGCTGAACTGGATATATTCAGATTCACGTGTTTGGTTAGCTGAACTGGATGATTTCATCCATGATCAGGCCGGTGCTAGAGGGGAACAAATCTCATTCAAAAAAAATGGCCGCACCAAGGTTCTATTAGCGATACTAATTAGTGATGATTAGTGAATATTAGTTGCTATTAACAATAATTAGTTAGTTTGTAATTAATATTAAATATATTAGTTATACCTATTATTTATTACATATTTTTCAGTGATGATTAGTAACAATTTAAAGTATAGTTAGTGATAATTAGTAATGGTTCATACTAATTAGCATGGTTAATAGCTAATTATGAATTTTAAAATATAATTACTCAAAAATAATTATGTTTTACATTAATTTAAAATATGTTTTTAAGCAAGTAAACACATCCATATATCATCCTATGCAACAAACCAAACACAATTATGTACCATCCAGGGCCGGACCTGAGATTTTCGAGGCCCAGGGCACAGCTGAAAGCCGAGGCCCCTCAATATATAGGGTAGTAAAATTTTACTTATACAAAGAGAAATATTATTGGTAGTAAAACAAATGATATAAGTAGATAAAACAGTATTATATATATGTACATGTTACCTTTTTGTGATTCTCTCAACTCATCCTCTCGTTTCTTTTTCCTTCTTTTCTCACTGCCTGATGCGAACTTTCGAGTCGACATGGCCTTGATGAAAATTATAGACAAATAATTAGCTGATTCAATCATCAGATCATGTTCCTAGGAAATTAGGTCATATTCATATGATCACATAAATCTACAAATTGATTTTGATTAGTAGGGTCCTGTTCACGTACCTCCTTAGTGGACTTCGATCTGGGATCGCTCACGAATGGATGACTGCACGAGAAGTCGAGACTCGAGAAATTACGACTGCAGCAGCCGCCGCCAGAGGAAAACCGTGTTCTGGCTGCCGAAGGAAACGTGATCGTCAACCACTCAACCATACGTTAATACGTATTCAGTTATTCACCGATCACCATTAGGCATTAATTTGGGCTTTCAATCAGGCCTGCCAAGAGAGTAACGTACAACTTCAACTTGTATACGTTAATTGCTTCTTTTTGTTGAATAAAGCCCATATGTATACTAATACCTCTATACATACATACTACCTTGTGAGGCCCTCCAAATTTCGAGGCCCAGGGCGGCTGCCCTGCCTGCCCTCCCCAGGGCCGGCCCTGGTACCATCTCATACAGCTAGCCAAACACACTACTTGTACCATCTCATCCAGGATCATCTTGTACGGACATGTTCATCCAGGACCATCCCATACCATCCAACATCATTCAACCAACCAAACACTACCTTAGTGTTTAAGAGTGAAATGCAGAGTTTATGGTAAAGCTTTGAAAACAAATAAATCTAAGTTGGGTTATTTCATTTGTTTTCAAGTCAAAACACAAGATGCAGTTTTAATTTCATGTCAGGTTACGATGGCACTCTGTGTGTTCTGTTTTTAGATCCTCCTGCTGCCTGCTGGGAATGTTTGCTTGCAACGCAGAGTGCCATAGTCGTTCTCCCTACAGTAGTAGCTTCGTTCCCCTCCTGTCCTCCGGCCGGCGTTGTGCAGGGTGAGAGTATGGTAACAGCACAATAACTTCTCGAGATGTAGCGCTGCTGTTTGGAAACAAAGGGTTCGCTTGGTTATGTTACATGTGTAAGTATAGTTCAGTATTCTGGTCCACTGGATGCAGGATGCAGTTGATTTGGACCATTTGCTTTTTTATCTCTATATGCCACCGTTCTCCGATTGTAAAAGTATCCTGTCAGTTAGCTTTGCAGGCACAGAATTTTAACATTTTCTTTCTTTTTTATGATTCTATAAACATTAGACCATTGTAGAAACATCAGGCTCAGGTACATAAAAGGAGTTCACAAACTACTGACCCTCATCGAACTCTGCATTCCCATTTACACATACAAATCAGGTTTCATTTGAACAAGTGTTTGATTTCATCAATAGCATATAATCAAACATTATTCTAAGTGCTAGTGTTATTACCGTGCTAGGTAAAGGAGGAGGCAAAGAATGTACATTAGCCTTACATCATATGACTGTGGTGGATTCTCTTTGGATTCTGTAACAGTTTCTTGTGGTGTAATCTCCTGTATGTCTGAAACTCTGACTGTATAAAATTGAGACAGCGTTGTGGTCACTAGTGTCTAGCAGGTGTCGATCCCAAAGGCACTGAAGAATATTCTTTCTGGTACTTTGCCAAGTTGAACTGTACTCTCCGTTCAGGAAAAGCTGGAGGTCGATCATATACAACAGAAGCAGCATGAATCAGGATGCGGGCGGTCAAGCCCCAAATTGTGTACTTCCTGTTCCCTTTCTCGTAAGTGAAGTAATGAACTGTAAATGTCTGCCCCATCTTCTCTCGCTCCTCCGATGTCCTGTTCTCATCCTATAGCATTGAAGAAAACGGGTTAAGGGATAAATAGGTCCAAGATCAATGAAGAAGGGCAAAGCAGTTCAGTGTACTTGCAACAATTTATTCTATACATTAACCTATCATAGTTTGCCATTCTAGAAAGTAATTTAACATTCGTAGTATCTACAACACACTAAATTGTAGCAGTTATGGTATCGTAAAACATGCAGTTAACATGTTTCTTCAGGTGAACGGCTTATTTTTGTGATAAATTACAGAACACAATTACAGTTTGACGTCTTATAAAAAAGTACATGATGAATCTTACCATGGTACCAGTAAAAAGGTACTAACCTTGAGGAACATCTCCAGAGGTACATCAAAAATTTCATCCACTTCAGAAGCATTAAGAAGAGGATTAAACGCTTGTATATCCGATAATATGCCAACAATAGGAACAACTACCAGAAGATGCTGCCAGGGACATGGACAATATTCATAGTGAGGAATCCCTGAGTTTATTATATATCAACATTATCTCTCAAAAGAAAGTATCTTACTGAAGAATGCAAAATGAAAATAATCCATATATCAGGGAAAAATAATTTGTTTGCAAGGGCTGGAGTGAAATATGTAAACTGCAGCATTCACAATCCGAATAAGACATGTCATTTCAATGTCAATGAAAGCACAATTTTGATCCAAGTCATGTTACAAAATCGCAGTTGATATTGTAACATAGCACTTGATATGCATGTTAGCAAATAGTTATGGTAGAAAAACAAGGTGTTGGCAGTATAATGACAATAGATTGCTATCAGAATTTTAGTTAGTAATTTTCCGAACGGACCGATTCATTTCAGTTTTCTCCGATTCATATCCGAAATTGATAGGAAATCGGAATGGCACATTCGGAAATTGGTACGAAAACAATCTGGATGGTTTTTGACCGAATTGTCAGAATTCCAAATTAATTCGGAAATTTCCGAATAAATGTCTGAATAATTTCCAAATTCAACCCACATATTAACTTCCAAAGCTCAGCTGGAATTAACTGTAGGTAGCCCAAACATATATTTTTCTTCTTAAGTATACAAGCTCCAACATTTATAAATATGTATAAAAAATACTTTCAGATATAATGATATTATAGTAATTTTTAAACTATTTTACTTAATAAATACTTGAATATACTTTAAGAATATTTTACTTTATCATATATGCACATATTTATAGATTACATTGAATTGCTAATGTTACTAGAACTCGTAGTATTTTAGGGGCAGTTTTTCCGAGCTAAACTTTTACCGATGTCAATATAATTCCGTTCCTATGGATCCGTTTTTCATACCGATATCGTAATTATTTCCGATGCTACCGTTTATGACTCCGATTCCGAAAAAAATAATACAAAATTGAAAATGATTTAGACAATTTTCCTATCTGTCAAGAAACATTTCTCGAGTTTAGCTGTGAGTATGTGTTCGGTTACGAAGTCAGAACAATAAAACGATAAAAGTTGCATTCTCTTCCACCAATGCATGAAGATAGTGTACCCAATGTGAGAAAAATTCTGTAGGTTTAAAGTAAGAACAAGGGCAGCATACCTTGGATAAGAAGTGCTCAAGAGAAGTAGCAACAGTGACCAGAGCAGGATCAAGCCCAATCTCTTCCATTGACTCCCTCAAAGCTGTTGCTGCATCATCAGCGTCACCCTCCTCAGTCTTCCCTCCTGGCAATGCAACTTCTCCTGAAAATCCCCGATGGGGTATATAGATTTATAACAAATGCACAAAAGTGGTCAAATGAATTTAATAAAGCTAACTAAGCTGTTCCAAAAAATAAAAAGGCACGAGCAGCAAACAAGAAACGAGCAAGCTTACCAGAGTGGGTGGAGAGGGTGGATGCGCGCTTAGTGAGTATGACGCGGAGCTCGCCGGCGGCGCCCGGAAGAGGCAGACCAGCACCGCGGCTCTTCGCGGCCGGAACAGCTCGCCGTCGTCAGCATTGGTGGGCGCGGGGGTGACTGCCGGAGAGGGGTCATACGGTGAAGGCGCAGCCCGGTGGAGCCTCAACCGCTGGAGGAGCGCCTCCATGTCGGCGCCGGAATCCTTCTCCTGGTCCATGGAGCACGGAGATCGGAGGGGTTGCCGGGTTGGTAGGAGTGGTGGCGGGCCAATGGATGGCCTTTTATTTTGTTTCCACGGGTGTTTGTTACTAGTACTACTTTGTTTGTTTGACCTTTTTTTTTCAAATAATATTTATATTATTTAGGATTCACAAAAAATAATATCAGAATACTACGAAATTATAATAATACCATGTAGTAGTACCATGTAGGACGCATATGAATATATAATTTTTCATACTTTAAATGTGGGAATATATTTTTATATCAAGGTACGAAAAATAGTATCTTGTATTTCTATGACATAAAATGAGCAAATATAAAAGAATATACCCGTGATATTTTCATATATTGGTTATGCAAAATATATTTTCCAAGTACCCAACATTTGACAATATGTTCTGATACACTAAAGGAGCAAAGGAAATGTGAAAAAAACATTATCACTGATTTTAAGATAATTTATTTTTTCTAACTTTAAAATAGCACAATCTTGTCTAAATAATAATATTTTTTGAGGATTCACAAAATATTATTCCACAAAGTTATAAAAGCAATATCCTATTGTACTTTCATTGTGCGAAACCATATTAGTATATTGAAGAATCAAAAATATAACTTTCATAGTTTAAATATATTTTAAAGTACCATTTTCATATCCTATTGTACGTTCATTGTGCGGTGACTCATATTTGTATGTAGAAGAGTCAAAAATATAACTTTCATACTACAAATATGTAAGAATATCATTTTCGTACTTGAATGTATTGAGTTGCATGCACCAACCAGTTCACCCAAAAGCCTAAGCTGATAGGAAAAGGTGAGCAATTCACTTATACTTCAACACTCCCCTCACGTGCAGGCTCCATTAGACCTCAAACGTGGAATATTGGTGTGGGCTCCAATTTATTTAATAAATCGCGCTAGCCAGATTCGAACTCGAGACCTCTCGGCCCGATACCATATTGAGTTGCATGCACCAACCAGTTCACCCAAAAGCTTAAGCTGATTGGGAAAGGTGGGCAATTCACTTATACTTCAACAGAATGTACCAAAATATAAAATATATAGTATTTTCGTACCATGAATGAATATGAAAACAGATTAAGTATATGACTTTTCATAGTTTAGTTGTGAAAAATATTTTCCTTCGTGTACTCCATGTACCACAATAGGGTTTGATACACTAAACAAATGACAAAAAAAAGAAATTTACTTGTTTCCCCTCATTTTAAAATACCATTCCTCATTTATCAGTCAAGTTGAGGTTGCAGTGTTGTCAACAAAAAACAATTGAGGTTGTAGTTCATGGCCGAATTTTGAAACTTTTTTTCCTAGTTATATGCACTTTTCTGTTACTTTTATGATTTTTTTGCTCTATGAACAAATTTACCTTAAATACACATCTCTTATTTACTCTCATACCAAACACAATGAACAAGATAATCTTTTGGTTGATTAATTTCATTCAGATCGATAAAGTCAGTGAACAACATACCTTCCTATTCATCATTTCCTTTGCTAGTTAACTAGTCTTTATGAAAAAAAATCTATATATATACAAAAAGAATTTTTTTGGAAAGTGGCTTTGACATGCTGATGCCGAATGGAAGGACCAAAAGCAGTGCTAAATGCAAATGCAACCAAAGAAGATTTTAGAAGTTCTGTAAGTAAGCAACATATTTTTCATTTTTTTAACAAAGTAACCAACACATTTAGTAAGGAAAAGATATATTAGAGCATCTCCAAGAGCTCCCCATGAGTTGTTGCTGTGAGGTGGGGCCCGCACTGCAGGCGTACGGGCCTGATGCCGTGCCTAAAGTCGACCTTCGCTGTGTCACGGGCGTGCGGGGTCGCAATTGCGCAGGCATGGTGTGCACCCGAGTGGTCACATAGCATGGCACATGCGCTGGCACTGGACACACGAACGTGACCAAAAAGGAAAGATCCTGTGCTTACTGTCCCCTGGACATCCGCCAGGATAGGCCGAGATGGGGGTAAGCTGGTCGCTCGACGGGACGTCGAGTTCTAAATGGGGGAGGGGGGTTGACATCCCAGGATGTCAATTCTGGCCCAAACGTAGAATCGACCTGTATTCGGCCGTGGGCCTAGCCCATCTGTCGTACTGTTCACAGGGTACTGTAGCGCCTTGAGTTAGTCCTGTACTGGAAGTTGACCAGGAGCTTGACCAGCTTAAATACTCGGTCCAGGGTGCAGTAGTAACCGGGTTGACCCTTTTGCGCGAGCGAGGACGAAAGCGTAAGAGTTGCTGCTGTGAGGTGAGGCCCGCAATGCAGGCGTACGGGCCCGATGCCGTGCCCTGGGCTGTGGTGTTACAAGACACACGGCACGAGCTGACGCCGTCCAGATTTTGAGACGGCGAGCCTTTTGTGCCATGTGTCCCGCGGTGCCGTGTGCCCTGGAATTGGCACACGACACAAATGGTTTTGTGCCGAGCGTCCTGCGGTGGCAAACGGCACGGACCTTTGTGCCGTGTGCCAAATTTGTACCATATGTAGTTGGTTTGGCACACAGCACAAAGACCTCTATGTCGTATGCCCGATGAATTACACACGACATAGGCTGTGGCACATGACATATAGTCTGTTTCTGTAGTGAAGTACATGGCACTCTAAATTAAGTTTAGAGATTCTCCGGCGGATATGTAAAAGATAATACGCCCAAAACAGCACTATATCTATTTATATCAACTGTGTGGACCCTAACATCACTATATTAAAATTTCAAAATATTTCCATTTAAGTTTCAAAATTTAGCGAGTAAATATTGGTAACTATCAGAAGGGTAGTTTTATATATAATCCCAAAATTTGTCTTTCGAAAGCGTGAATTGGAAATTGTTGGAGTTGCTCTTAGAGAGTTAAAGTTGCATTTTGAGAGTGCAATTGCTAAGTAGAGATGGCCACTCCTTCCATAGGTGAGGACTGCAGAAAAGTTTTCAGTGCAAAATGAGGTTTCCCCAAAACAATTCGAAACAAGTACCAACAACACTACAAAGACGGGAAAACTCCTGACCCAAATGTTAAAGATAGCTATTAAATGGGAGATCGACACAATATTGAGAACGATGAGAAGATTATATTCTTACCTGCTAAATGTTATTTGTTTGTTAATCTACTATTCAAATTACCAATCTCAGATATTCAATGTGACATGAAGACTTAATATGCCAGAATTATTTTAAAAAAAAACTACTTTGCCATATCTGGATCTATTAGCTCTAAATTGTAGTTGACTCGTCAGGAACAAATAAATAGAATTATTGGAAAACTACTAACGATAACCAGGTTCCCTCGTACTATAATCTCAAGCACAAATAAACAGATAACAAAGGTGAAGGAGGTCACTAGGTCCAACAAGGACATTCTCCAGACCAGTAATACTGAGGTGACCAAGTGACATATTCATGACAAAACTTCGATCAAACGTGTCAGACTAATTGACAATGGAGCAGCAAAAAGCGGCAAATGCAAAACTATCAGCACAGTGGTCTTTGAAGTTTGGACAGCCTCATCATTTTTCGACTGATGCAAATTGGTCAGGAAAGGCAACAAAGAATCTTCATTATATAGTGGCAATTTAAAATGAAAAGTGTCACATATAGAACTTCCATCAAAAGTACTTTATAGATGCATAGTTTCATCCTAAGTTACAAATAGTTGAATTATTTTGGGCAGCCTCATCATTTTTCGACTGATGCAAATTGGTCAGGAAAGGCAACAACGAATCTTCATTATATAGTGGCAATTTAAAATGAAAAGTGTCACATATAGAACTTCCATCAAAAGTACTTTATAGATGCATAGTTTCATCCTAAGTTACAAATAGTTGAATTATTTTGGGTAGTTACAGCTAAGATAAAAGAGTAAAACCCTATGGAACAATGATTTTCTGTATGGTTTTATTTATTTTCGAAAAATAAGCTCATAATGAAAATTTTCATGAACAACATGGTATGTAGCTTCCAATATTTCGCCATCAAAGACTACTTTGGTACTTCCATAGAAGGATACAGTCAACCATTCGGGTAATAATCTTGTACTAGGTCACAATTGACAGACAGAAAATAGATACAGTAGTACGAAGAGTTAGAAGCCCTAGTGAGATGAGTTAGATGCAGTAGCGATAGGCGCACTTTTCAGCTAATGTCCTCAAACAGGTTAATTAAAAATCAGCACCGGCAAATAGGAACTCTCCTAAACTAGAATAACTTGTCGCTATGTCAGAAGAGTACCTCAAGCTGATACGACAATGTATAGAAAGTGGAAGTCTTGTAGAAAACACCCATCATTGAGTTGCTAATCTTATCGAAAGTTTCATGTAACATAGAATTTATCCTTCAGTATCCGATATAGTGTTTTGTCCCACATACGGAACTGCATATTAGAGAAAACTCTTTTACCCCTTACTCCATTTGTGCTAATTTACCAACAGTAACCAATTCCTCCAAAAAGAAAAACTCATACTCTCGTGACCATATTGGACATGGTTTCACGATTTGGATATCTAGCTAAATTTATCAGGGCAATGTTTTTAATGCAAACCACTGTTCTAGTCAGATCATACATATTTTCTAAATTCGATATCAGAAGTGAGCCATACCAGTATGTCACTATGCATCTTTATCACCAGGTACATATGTAGCATTAAGATACCATGACAACCTCCAGTTATATTATACCCAGTCTCTATTATGGGTTCAGAGAGCTCCATATCAAAGGCAGATGACAATGCCAGAAAAACAATCCAGTTGACAGGGAGCCACTTTGCTCCCTTCGACTGCAATAGAAATAATGGTGTAACACTATCTGGATAACAATGAAAGATACACTGCAGGTCATGTGTCGCCTGAAATTGTCATGAGAATCTCTTCATCATCAAAAGAAAGGTTCTGTGCCACTCGAAGCAACATTCTTAACATCTCATAGATTTCATCGGTTCTCGGGTGCAACCTGTCCTCTGCATTGAAAGAATGAACCTCATTCTTCAACTCAATCCAACTCCATCCAGGGACTTTACTTAAGCCTCTATCCTTCATTACTCTCTGCACTACTGCTCTGTTACTCCACATTCCGAGACCAGAATACATGCTGGAGAGGAGAACATAGGTGGAGTGCTGTTTAGGTTCTGCTACAAACAGATGACTAGCCACATCGCTTGCTAGCTCCATGTTCCCATGAATTCTACAAGACCCTAGAAGGGTCATCCACACCATGGCATCTGGTTCAAATGGCATAGACTCAATTAGCTCTTTTGCTTTATCAAGATGCCCAGCCCTCCCATATAGATCAACTCCACATGCATAATGTTCCATCTGTAGAGGAACTCCGTACCTAGTTTCCATAGTATCAAGAATTTCAGACCCTTTATCGACAAGACCAGCATGACTGTAAGCAGTAATTAGGCCAACGAAGGTAATGTGATCCAGTGGAACCTTAAGCTCCAGCATTTCGTTGAAGAGGTCGGTCACAGTATGTGCCTGCCCATGTTGCGCATAACCAAAGATCATAGAGTTCCAAGGCACCGAGCTACTCTTATCAGCCTCTTCGAAAGACTTCCTTGCACCATCTAGAATTCCACTCTTCGAATACATGAAGATCAGTGAGCTTGAAACAAAATCATTGGAAGCAAAACCAGACTTGATGATTAAGCTGTGTATTTGTTTACCCAACTGAAGTATACCAAGGTCTGAGCAGGAACGCAGAACAGCTGAGAATGTATACTCATCAGTTCTAATATTCTCTGACCGCATACATCTGAAGAACGTCAAGGCTTGAGCACTTAGACAATGCTGTGTATATCCAGTTAACATTGAATTCCAAGAGACTGTGTCTTTGAACACCAAAGAATTAAAGCACTTGTATGCATCTTCCATCATACAGTTATCAGCGAACCTAATGTACATTGCGATCAGAGCATTACAAACAACTGTGGCTCCTTCAAAACCAATCTTGACCACCAAACTATGAATTGGCCTACCTCGGTGATCATCATGCCCGTACCCTGAACACACACTTAGAATACTAGTGAAACTGTACATGTCAGGCTGTACTCTGTCCTCTTGAATTATCCTGACAAAGAGTTTCATTGCCTCATCGTCCTTCCCATGGTAGGCATAAGCTCCAAGCATCGCATTCCATGATACCAAATCCCTCCTACCATCAATTCTATCAAAGATCCTTCTAGAGTCTGCCAGGGCTCCACATTGTGAATATGCAGTTATTGCTGCATTCAACGCCACGGAGCTCAAAGCTTGTCCGTACTTCACTATCTTCCCATGTAACTGCTGCATCAACAAAGACCAGCTTGGACTCTCAACTGCTGCGAGCAACGTGGCGAATGTTGCTTCATCCGGAACCAAACCCTCCCTCTCCATCTCAAGAAACAGCCCCGTTGCATGCACCAGCTTCCCAGCTTCCGCGTAGGCAGCAACGATTGCATTCCAAGAAACGGTATTCCGCTCCGGCATTCCATCAAACACCCTTCGCGCGTCGCTCAACTGGCCACATTTCGCGTACAGATCGAGCAATGCAACGGCGGGGAAGACGTTGTCCGCGAGTCCTGATTTGACTGCGAACGACTGCAGCTGGGCGCCGCGAGCAGGGCAGCGCGCGGCGGCGGCGGAACGGAGGGCGGAGCCGAGAGCGAACGTGTTCGACGCGAGGCCCCGCGCGTGCATAGCTCCCAGGAGGCGCCATGCGTCGCGGTGCGCGCCGGCGGCGACGTGCGCAGCGAGGAGAGAGTTCCAGGATACCCCGTCGGGGCGGGGATCTCGTCGAACACGCGGCGCGCGGCGGCGAGGCCGGGGCTGGAGTCGGCAGGGAAGGCAGCGGAGTACGCGGTGAGGAGCTGGTTCCACGGCGTGGGCGAGGAGACGCCGGACTTGATTAGCGCGGCGTGGAACTTGGCGGCTGCGAGAGCGAGGTGGTGCTGGCGGCGGGGGCGCATGCGCGACGACGGCGGCGCGGTGACGCATGTAACAGCCCGAGTTTTCAAATTCGAAATTCAATATTCAACTTTCATCAGATTTGAACCTATGGACAAATTGATGTCAAAATTTCGTAACTCGTTCTGTTACTATTTTGAGCCATTTTAGGTTTTTGGAAACATTTGGATTCGAAGTTGTGTTTGAATTTTATTTGAAATTCACCTCCAGTCAATTTAAACTAAACGTCAAACTGAGAACTTTTTTAAAAATAATTATTTTTCATCTAAAATTAAAAAAAACACCAAACTAGACGTCAAGTATGTTGAAGATATTAAGTGACTTGTGAATACAATAAGAAAGATGTCTTCAAAGATGAGAAATTCTAAGTCAAACTCTAGGTGACGACGCTCAAGAAATCCGAATACGAGTGGCAGCCCCATATAAAAATAAGTGAAGAAAAGCGACAACATATCAGTTCTATGCAAGCTCAAAGTGGTTATTCTATATTTATATCTTTTTTTAGTCTAGTCAAGCCGCATTATTAAGAGGGCTGAACTAATCTTGTTTTGAAGAAAATCCTTATGCTCAAGTACCAAAAAGTCTTGAATGACATTCTAACCATAAAAGAAACTAGAAAGGGGTCAAGTTTAATTAGTGAACCAGATCACGAAGGAAATTCTGTCATGAAGGAAGTTCTGTCATGAAGGAAATTTCGTCACTTCCAGGAGAATTGTGAATGGAGTTCCGTCAAAATGAAGAAGGTTCATCACTTCTAGGGAAATCCCGAACGAAGTTCTGTCATGTACACTACCAATAGCTCCAACGGCTCTTTTTGGACTCTATCTATAAAAGGACCTCCCTCACCTCGTAAGGGAGGTGAGAGACTCCATTTCAAACCTTAGATTTCGTGTTTCAACTTCTTGCTCCCCCTCCTCCACTCATTCTTGAGATCCAAATCCAAAAGAGAGGAAAACCAAAGCATCCAAACATCCAAACTCCATATCCAAACTTGAGAATATTGATTCCCTCACTCACAAGCTTCGATTCACTTATTACTCTTGGGGATTTATCCCCTAGACAGCTAGGCATCGCCCTTGAGCCCTCGATGTTGTGGTGAACCATTAGGAAATTTTATGTAGGTCGGCTTCACCTACAAAAGGGAAGAAGCAAACATAGTGAAGCCCCGACTTGATCTTGGTGATTGCTTGGTGGCCCAAATTTGATCTTGGTGATTGCTTGGTTAGGTTATGAGTTGAAAGAGACTCGGTCCTTCGTGTATCCCTCAACGGAGACGTGGCCAACTTGGTTGTTGAACTCCGGAAAATATATCCTTGTGTGCTTATTCTTGTTCTTGTTTTTGCTTATCACATATTGTGGCCGATCTACTTGTCTGTTGCTTTTCTAGCTAAGCCATGCGGGAGGACGTTGCTAGACTTAATACCTTCATTTCTATTCAAGTAGATTTGTAAGTTTTGTTTTATTCCTGCATTTCGATTTGGTTCATTTTCTGTGTGAGAGAAGTTACGTCGATGAAGGAAGCTCCGTGATTGACATAAATTTCGTCCTGGGATTTAACTTGGTGTAAAGTTCTTTATGAATTTTAGGTTTTATTTTTAGATTGCCTATTCACCCCCAAGCCAACTTTCCATTGGTATCGGAGCATAATCTCCTAATTAGGCTTTATAGCTTGGAGAAACGATGTCGCTTCCAACAATTGCTACTCCATCTTTTGACTTGCTCAGGTTTGACGGTGCAAACTTTGCTTCATGGAAAACTATGTCTTTCTACTTAGGGTGTGTTCGTTTTACGCCTCTCGAAATTTAGTATTGTCACATCAAAGAGAATCTTACTATTTATGAATATTTCGATCAATTTAATGATAAAACCCTTTTGACAAATTGGTGCTAATTTTTTAGATGAATCTAATGAGCTTAATTAATCCATGTTTTGCTAAAGTGATGCTATAGTAATCGTCTTATAATCACGACTTAATTAACCTCATTAGATTCATCTTGTAAATTAGTCTAGAGGTCTGTAATTTATTTTATAATTAAACTTTATTTAGCACTCCTAAATAGTAAGATTCTTTTTGATGTGACATCTATAAACTTTAGACCTCGGGAAACGAACACACCCTTACATGCAATGAGCTCTCAAATTTGGGGGTCGTAGATATAGGCTTTTCTCATGACCCTGGTGATCATCCATCGACAAAATCTCAAGATAAATGCTTATATCTCAAAGCTTGTGCATTTAATGTTTTATTTATTGCTTTGATCTGCAAAAGTGGAAGGCATGATCTTGAAGAAGTATGGTCACCTTGAGAGTGCACATTTGATTTGGCAACCACTCGAGGAGATATATGGCTCTAGGAATGATGAGAAATCATTATTGGAAAGTGAGCCTCGAGAAAATATCTTCCTTAGCAAGCCCAAGTGATCAATGCCAAGATAAGAAATCAAGAGATCAAGAAAGCAGGTTTAGGTCAAATGAAAAGTCTACATCGCTCTGCAAGATCTTGGTTGGAGGATGAGGGCACTTCTAGTCCCATGATAGAGACAAAAAGAGTCCAAAATATCCACAATTGTAAAAGGTGATGATTTGAATGACCATGATGCATGTGCTACTAACTCTTCATCTTATATAGCACAAGCTGGAGAAAGAAAAATATTCTCCTAAAGGAATTCAACAAGCTAGCTAGCAAGCACAAACTTGTGCAAGAAAGGCATGTCAATCTTCTATGCCAACATGAAAATCCCGTTGACACTCATGCCATGCTTGAAACAACACATGAGGCTGCATTAACGGTGGTAAAATCCTACCTACCTCACACAAGAACATGCACATCTATGTCCACTAATTTATTGTGTGCTAATCCTTGCTCTTCTCAAGCCAAGCCATCCTATGATGAGCAAGTGATTGTAGAAACTTGTGATGATTTCATTGCAAGTGAAAATGATGCACTCAAAAGAGAAGTTGAGCAACACGAGTTGATGTGGTCAAAGGCTAGAAGTCATGTGCAACCATCTCAAGAGATAATCGTGATGACATGGTGAAGAATCTTGAGAAGGGATTAACCTCCAAATGTATCAAGCCTCCAAGTCCAATATGGAAGAGGAGCATGATATGATCAACAAAGAAAAGAATGATTCAAGAAGCCATGTCATTGGCTTTGAGTGCTCAACAAAAGGACACTTTGCATCCAAGTGTCGAAACAAGAAGAAGGCTCAACCAACAGTTTCTAGAAGACAACAAAGCCTATCTCGGTGGTGTTTCAGCTGCAAGGAAAAAGGACACAGGGTCAATGAATGTTCAACACAAACAGGAGGGGAGGATATCTGTCAAAATGGGATTGGGAAACTGGATAGTCCACTTTCTACGGACAAGTCTAAAATGGTTGCCCAGATGGCAAGCGGACTTGTGTCGACATACAACAAATACATGAACAAGACCGAAGGCACAAGAAGAAAGCCCAAGAACAAAGCAAAGAAAATCAAGTATCAAATCTGCTATGTTTGCTGCGAAAATGGTCAAATAAGTGAGAAATGTCAGATGTCTTGAACCCTTACTTTTAACAAGAGCCACATGGTTTCAACATGTCATGAAGCCTGTCGAGTCTTAAACTCGGCACTAGAACTACCCGGTCCCTCACGAGCGTGGAATTCGATGGTGCAACACACGAGACACACAGGAACACGAGATTTTTAGACGAGGTTCAGGCCCCTCGATTGAAAGTAATGCCCTACGTCATGTATGTTATGTATTGCCTTTAGCAGATTGCTAATTGCGAGTTGTTTAGAGAGATTTCGGGGGGGTCTCTGCTCCACCTTATATATCCGGGGAGCTAGGGTTACATGCGAGTCCTAGTCGATTACATCGATTACATACTCGGAAGCTCATCTCTATGCTTTCCTTATTGATTCGTAGTCCTAACAGACTACAATTGCTCCTTTATTTGTCAAT
Organism: Chloris gayana; assembly: GCA_031894775.1. Classification (NCBI taxonomy): domain Eukaryota; kingdom Viridiplantae; phylum Streptophyta; class Magnoliopsida; order Poales; family Poaceae; genus Chloris; species Chloris gayana. Next base: position 39,499 of record JAUNZO010003129.1, read on the forward strand.
CAAGTCATATTACGTCGGTCTTTATATCCACCTTATTTCCATACAGGTATATGGAACCTTCTGCTATCTCATACTGGTCGGGTACCACTTTGTGGGCCCTCTCCACCAGTCTTATCTTCAATGATACGTCACCATATCTCTAATTATCCATTCCTTTGACGATTGTATACCCATAAGGTAAGTATACGACAAAGCTAATACCAACACTGATCTTTCTTGGACCCAACAAAGTTTGGGTGCCAAAATGTTCTTGAAAATTCTCATAAGGTGCAGGTGGTGCTTTGATGACTTGGCAAAACACAAGAGGTGAAACAAACATGCAACTTGCCAAGTGTGAAGTTCCTCTCAAATAATCTACATCAACAATTGCACCCAAAATAAGTTCGCCTTTCCTTCTCTCCTTGTTTTTTTTGTGAGTGTTACAATGTGTTTGCAACATCTTGTGTTCTTACTTGCTTGTTTCTTATTACATAGTTGTCTAGAAAGATGCAATTAATGTTTCCTATGGAGAAATTTTTGTTGTGATATATCTCGCAGGTGAGGTGGAGCATCTACACAAAGCTAAGAAATCTACACAAGGCACAAGATGCATGAAGGAAAAAGAAAGGAGAAATGAATCATAATTTCATTGAGATGATACCTAATAGTTTCAAGACCATAAGTTAATTGTGTCATTGAACTTTCAAGACTCTCTTTGTCATAAGCAAGATTTCTACATGTACTTGGTTTGTGAGTGATTCTTGACGCATCTTAAATTCTAGTTGATTATCCAAATGCCTTAACTAAGACATAGTTTGAGCCTCATGATCATAACACAGCAATGTGCACATGTGAATATTATTCAATAATATGGTGCACGCATAAAGGAGGAGATTCAAATCATGTCTTATGTTAAGAGGAACTAATGTTTTGCTCTAAGTGATTTTGTAAACTAATGTTACACATTAATTTATCCTACATAACAGTGGTTGTTCTTCTCTAATCTTGCCTGTCATTTCCTGCCTCATGTAAAAAATATTGGATAATAATGTGATCCAAATAATTGGAGTTGTGGAGCCCAAAGTTTGCTTGTCCGATGGCTATAAGGTAGGATTTAGTTATCTAAAAATTACGTGCTTGATATTTTTTTATGTACAATTTATTGCCAGTTCACATAGGCTAGGAAAATTTTCATATGCTTAAATGACCATGGTGTCGTTTTGGCTATCATGTAGAGAGGGTGGTGAGGGAGATAAAAGGATATTATGGGGAGGGACTTCTTTATTTGTCTAATTGATTTTTTGACATGGCTGATACGAGTACTACAAGACTTGCCGGTGATGCGATAGTAAATAAATGGTATAAACCGAGTGATTAGATAACTGTAACAATTGATCATTTCGTACTCTAGTATTGAGGTGTTACGTTCCTGCCACCTTGTTGCCCAACTGAAGGGTGAGGAAATGTAATCCATGTTGGCAGAATGGAATACTAGCAATTACATGAAAACTTGGAATTTGTGTAGGCAGTCTTCTGCATGGATTGTAATTTTAGTGTTAAGGTCTAAGAAAAGTAAGGGGAATTTATTGTCATCAAACCTAGAGCATATACTACTTTCAACATTGCATACTTGTCTTGCTTTATCTTTGTTTTCATGAGGCGATATTAGAATTTTTATGAAGATAAATTGTGCCTCATGTTTGCCCGTGCACTGCATGAATAAACAATGTCCTCACTCATTTTTGGTCCCCATATGAGTGAGGATCATGTAGCGACCCCCCCCCTCCTTTTTCTCTCTAATTTCAATGAAGCACAGTTCTCGACGCTTCAAAAAAAGTGAATAAACAATGGCTAAAAACCTTTGAGTGTGTTTTACTTGTTACTCGCATTGCGTCAAATTGTTGGTGCTCTTCATAATGCTCTCATGTCATACGTCACCATACCTTGCCAATTGCTTTATGAAAATTATTTTTTGCAAGGCCACACTTAGCATGCTCCCAATATATCCCTTTATATTTATTACCTCGAGCATACAAACATGATCCATTGAGACATTGTTGGCACTCACTAGGTTCCCGTTTTATATATGAATACTGTCCCAAATAGAGTATAACCGACACTAATACAGGCCATTTACCTATGAAAATAGCTATATATTTGTATATGCGTGGTTTTGAAGCTTTATTGCAGATATATGTCAAATTGGCATAAATGAATGCTATATGGAGGACAAGGGACAAAGATGGCGCAGCTGTGTGATTATTGGTGCAGGAGAAGTTTGGCCCATCACGGACAGCCCAAGGTCCATTCTACTAATATGGAAGGTTAATTGCACAACATACTTGAAGATATTTATCTGGAAGAGATTTAGGAAACTTCAAGACTCAAACGTGCAATGCAAGACATTATCTCGAAGAACATGACATAGAAGACCCACGTGGAAGCTATGAAAGACAAGAGAACCGACCGAGAGAGGAGATCAATGACAACACGGCTCGCGCCAATCAATGCGTCTTGTGTGCCGATCGGCGCATTATGAAATTTACTAGACTCCTACTCCTTTACGTGCTTAGTCTCTATAAATACTTGTAAAACCCAAGAACGACGAGAGACAACAAAGAGGGACACCAGATTCGTGAGTTAGAGCCACCGTGGCTTTGCTCCATTAGAATAGATCTCTTGTTGAGTTTCAAGAACCATTGATGATTAGAGTTGATCCATCAAGGTAGACCTTCGAGATGGGGTGATGATTTATCTGAAGGATGATTACATGTTGATGATAATTTTAGTGATTTGTTGATCTTGATTCTATAATCATGCATATGCTTGTTTCAATTGCTTAGTTCTAGGCTAATTATTCGGACATTACCTTAATCGTGGTGATTAGGTTAGTACTTGGATAATCAGGCCAAGTTTAAGGAGATCGATCATGCTCTTGAGGGAATTAGTGACAAGATGATTGAAATTGGAAGCTCCAATCAACAAATTTTGAAGCACACTAAGATTATGGAGCAACAAATTGGACAATTGTCACAAGTCATTACGGACGACAAAGAGGCTATTCCTAGAAATACTACGTCTTCATAGCAGTTGAAAGCAATAGTTACGAGATCATGGAACCAAACATAAGACCCTGAACACACTGCAGGGGCAAGGAAGCCTCGCACCGATCGGCACACCAACTTCTCATCAGGATGGCATTGATGTCAAACCAAACGTGCTTGAAGGCTATCCAGTTAGTTGAAGCCTGTAAAGTTTCGTACTCGTGTGGTCCGATATATTTTTGGCGTTTTCGCTATGTTACGGATTTGCTGTACATTTTGCATGGTTTGGACTTCACTGGGTGCATAGTACATTGCTTTTTCATAGTCTTAATTCCCTATACACATTGCTTTTTTGAAATGTAGAACATATAATCGGTTTTGGAAAAGCAGCAGCCCTGATTAATATCTGGTCCTGAGAAAAATAAAAGGAGAGCTGAGTCTCAGACTCATTGCCCCATTTCCAAGATGATAGGGGCTCGACAGCTACGATGAAAACAAGTTTTTTTAAGGGAAACTGCGGTAGGAAAGTCGAACCTGAATATTTCGTTTTATCCCGGAATTGTGATGTTGGAGGGAGTATATTATTGAAACCTTGGCAGAACAGTGAGCCAGTAGTAATCATTAGTTTACCCTTCTTGATGCTCAACAAGGTGAATGCATGTAAGGAGTCGAGGAGACATTGTACTTTGCTGAGCTTGTATGCAAAACAGTTGGAAAAGTTCACAGGTGATATTCATCAAAGAGTAAAAAGAACATCATCAAACTTGAGGGCTCACTTCGGACGGATTAAAATAAAACACAACGATTCCTATATCAAAATGTCTTTCCCATGAAAATCGATTTAAACTAGCGCGGATGATAGGTTGTCAATTCCAAATGGAAAAAAAAAATGGTTACCATTTACATACATGTACAAAAACATACTAATGTAACCAGAGAAACACAACTATTGATAACAGTGCCATGACTTTTCCATGATAGTTACTGCTAACAGGTCAAAACAAGGGAAACCTTTCAATGATTTATTGCATGAATTGACACAATGCACCCAATTCTTACCCAAAGGATCAGCCAAAAAAATCAGAGGCCAAAGAAGGAATTTTGCCACTTGCCAGTATCCCCAAGGCACAAAGACATATATTTCAGCTGACAAAACATGTGTGTGTATTCTATAAATAAGACAGTCTGGGGATAAATAAAATTTAGGGATCAATGTGAGGCAAACTGTGAGAAACTGTGAAGCAAAAAAAAAAAAAAAAAAACACTTAACTGGAACATAACCACACGAAGTCTAATCTTCAATTCAACGCTCAAAATTGCTACTCGAAGCACAGGCATGAATTTTTCAGTGACTCAAATGGTATGAGCTCAAAGAAAGTCTTATCTCACTCATCTGGTATTTGGAATAAGTACAGCAAAGAATACTACTCAACACCAGTGACTATGGGTACTGGGTATGTGGTTCCATATTTGGAAATCGCAACAGTGCTAACATGTGCATACTGCAATAGTATAGTGTCTTCAATATTCTATTCAACCATCCGACTTTAACATGTAACATGTAACTGATTTCTAGCAATCTTGTATTTTTATTTGATAATTGATATTTAACTTGTCTACAGCTCTCGAATCAGTTCTACTAATCTCTTTTGCACTTCCAAGTGGCTAAATGTTCACACTTCACAAAACTTCAGAGCAAAGTTCAAAAGGGATGCAAATCAGTATTGAAGGACAGAAAACAGGACCTAAACCATTCTTTAACTTCAAAGTGCTACAATTCATGATATTCAGATACAAAAATCCTGCAACAAATGAATTCAGAGAATCCAGGACAAGGTCAAGGAGAAAACAGTGTGCTTCCTCCTAGATAGAGTAAGGCAGAACCAACCTGCTACTTCACAGTACTGGGCTACAGGCTGTCCTGGCTCCATTATAAGCTTCAAGTACTTGAGGAATCACTTCCTGGTATGGGGTGATATACCTGTCCATGAATTTCTTCTCCGAAATCACTAGATGGGTGGGCTTTATGCCCTGCTTGACAATGACAGCACCCTTTGAGGCTAGCAGGTTCAGCACTGTGAACCTCGGCAAAATGCGCTTCTGGTAGCTGAAGGAAAGAACCGTTGGGCACATGGCCACATTCTCAAGTGTCCAGCCAATCTTGTTGGTGAAGAAGCTCATGAGTTGTTTGACCTTATCTTCTGACACGGACATGCAGTAGGGATGCCTGGCAAACGCCTTCCTCACCTGTTGTTCAGTCCACCCCAAGCTGAGAAAGTTGTCCATCCTGCGGTCCCATTTGGACTGGTACATTTTAGCAAACACTCCAAAGGCGTAGGGGAAGATGCCGGAGGACGCACTAATCCCAAGGTCCTTCATGGCGGCCAAGCCCTCATCGAAGCGGGCCGACCTGTATACGAGTGCCTTGGGGTGCGTGGTGACGAGCTTGACGATGCCCTCCTCCGGGACACCGTAGTCGCGTAGGATCTTGAGCTTCGGGAGAAGCACAAGCTCGAGGTTCTCCGTGATGAGGTCCATGGACTGCTTGACGGCCGCTCGCACGTTCTCGTCGGTGACGAGGAGATCCTTGAGGATCCGGTGGTTGTGGCGGAAGCGGGAATTGAGGCCGCCGGCGATGGAGCGGTAGGGGCTGGCGACGAGTAAGCGGCGGACCTCGGCGTCGGAGAGGCCGAGCTCGCCGCGGTAGAAGTCCAACTTGGCGCCGATGGTGGTGGAGGACAGCACGGAGGGACAGGCGACGACGAGATGCGCTAGGGCGGCGGGCGCGAAGCCGAGGTCTCGGAGGAGCGCGAGGACGGTGTGCCCGTTGCGGGTGGAGCGGAGGCGCACGCGCGCCGCCACCGCCGCGACGTCCCGCTCCGCGAGGCCGCAGGACTGGCGAAGGAAGTGGACGATGAGGGGGTCGCATGTGGCTCCGGCGGCGTCAGCGGAAGCGAGGGAGGAGAGCGGCCCCGCGCCGCCCAGGAGGCGTTCGATGAAATGCCGCAGAGGGGGAACGGGTGTTGGCGGGGAGACAGCGGCGGCGCTGGCGGGCGAGCCGCGTCGGAGGAGTAGGGGGAGGAAGGCGCTGGGGTTGAGGTGGCGGCGGCGAATCATCTGGTCCGGCGGAGAAGGGAGCGGCGGGGCTAGGGCGCGCCGTCGTTTCGGCGGCTAGACGCGAGCTCGCGAGAGGGTGGGGTGGTGGTTGGTGGTCTCTCTTCTCTTGGGCACGCAGGCCGCAGTTCCAAATACTGGACCGCGGAGAAGAAACCTTTGTGTAAAATAGGCCCATGCTTATGAGCTTGGACCGTGCCAGAATGTTAAAAATAGGCCCATGCTTATGAACAGACGCCAAAGGTGAGCGGCGGGCGAGGGAAAAAAGAGCACCTTGTTACATTTCTGTAATTCTGTGATATGAAGAATCTTATTGCTTACAGTACTGCTGCTGAAGTAACTCCAACCTGCTATTGCTTTTAGTAATTTTCTGTCATTGAACAATATAGTCAAGAATTCTCTCTAGTGATATAAAACCCTTTGTTTTACCAATTTAACCAACGCATAGTGGTAAATCATCTGGAGCATGAACATTGGAAATTTATAGTTATGCAAATAGAAGTGAAAAAAATGAAAAGTTCATCATTCTTTGCATAAATAGGTACACTGTAGTATTCATGCATATCTAGCTATGTTGCATGTGTTTCTAGCGTTTACCTCTTATCAGATTAATTGGTGTAAACGGCCGATAACAAGCATGCTGAAATTAGACTTCAATCATCTCACATGTGTTGTATAACAATTTAAGAACGAAGGGAATATGCTTTTCAATAATTATACTCCCTCAAGTCGGAGCTCAGTGATGTCAAATGAAAAAAGAGATGGCATGATGACGCAAGCTATTGCAAATCGCTCCTCTCCTGTAAATTTACTTTTACTGTTTGAATTACACATAGAAAAATAAGATGACTTTCGTGACTACTGGAATGCTTTCGCGACTACTGGAATTGCTGTTCCGCAGACCTCTAGAGTGTCCATTACTAAGGTTCAGACATATGGCTCGATGCTGTAGGTTTTCCATTTTGGTTGTGTGGCGTATTATGTGGTCCTGCTGGGAATTGATCCTTTATTAAGATAATATATTCTATGAGAATCAGATTTATGTGCGAACTATGAGAACTTAAATCGGAGTCACATGATCTGACAGACGGGAGGGGTGATTTGCAAAAACAACACCTTCTTAATCATACTTTTACAAATTTCCCCTTCCACCTCTCACTACGCGCTCTCCTTGAATCAAGATTATGTGACATAGATTTGAGTTCTTATAGTTCGCACATGAACTTGATTTTGCCTTATTCAATTAGCGTGCTTCGAGGGACGAAGTGAATTTGTAGGAATTAATTAACTACATTTGTAAGTGTCCTTAACTTTTTAATAGAGGTATGTTTGATTAAAAAAAATAGGCCCATCCTTGTGAAGCTCGGGCCGGACCGGTTTACGCTTATGAAGATTCCTCATTCCAACATGGGCTAGTCAGCGATGCCATAGCCAACCCAATGTGGTTTTAGCTAACATACCCGTTCTTCGGACCTATCATGGATCCGCCAAATCTCATCCCACAGGAGCGCTTCGACCTGCGGCTCGATGGCGAGGAGGACACCGACGGCGAGTGACGAGGGCACGGACGGCAGTAACGACCAACAACAATGGAGGATCTTCGGCTGCCGTCGTGACCACATGCTCCTCTTCAACCTGGCGCGGCATGAAATCGTCCTGTGGGATCCCCTCACCGGTGACCAACGTGTGGTTGTTGTTCCGTTGTCCGTCGACGACCACGAAGAGAAGAACATCTTGAACGGGGCGGTGCTCTGCGCTGCCGTCGGTGACCACGACCACGTGCACGGAGGTTTCAGCTCCTACCCCTTCAAGGTGGTCCTTGTAGGCGTCACCAGCAACTACACGCGAATGTTCGCCCACAACTATTCCTCGAAAGAGGTCAATGGAATACCGTTATCTCAACCATTTTTCCTTTTTTGGCTTATGTTGTTCGAGATCCCGCTATACTTGTTGGCAAGGCCCTGTACTCACTATAACAAAAATATACTATAGACACGGAAGCAAAAAAATAGTAGAGACGACAAAAAAAAAACAGACCGTGGCTACGGATAGGGGCTTATCCGCAGCCACGGTCCATCTCAAAGGCCCATCCACACAGCCCATCGGCTATAAAACAAAGGAATCTAACCCTAAGCCGCCCAGCTCCCGTCCCGTAGCGGCCGCCCACTCCCACTTGCGCAACCACCGACCTCTCCTCCCTCGGTCACCGCCCGACACCGAGCCGGCGATCCTTGCCTCCTCCGGCAGCCCCTCCCTCTCCGAGCAGTCACACCTCCTCCTCTCACCCTCGGGCGTAGCCCCTCCTTCGTCCTCCCGATGGCGGCGCCGGCGAAGAGGAGATCTAGCCCCGATCCGGCTTTGTCCTCCTCCTCCAGTGTACCCCCTGCTCTCCTCCTCCGGCGCGCCCCTCCACCCTCCTCCCGATGGCGGCCCCGGGCGCGGCGGATCCGGCCTTGGGCACGACGGATCCGGTCCCGTGCACGCGGATTCGGAGGCTTCTTCCACCCTCCTCCCGACGGTGGCCCGGGCGAGGTGGATCCGGCCCCAAAACGCGGCGGCGGCGGCGCACCGGATCCGACCTGCCGCTTTTAGTTTAAATGGTATATTATTTATCAATTCCTAAAACTTTACAAATTATTAAATAGAAACAAGGTGTCTCAACTCCCTACTTTTAGTTTACATGAAGTACACTATCTAGTAAAGATATGAAGTACCAAACCTTTAGTTGCTATTGCTACTGATACAGCATTTTCATTGTTGGATATTTTGGTGTAATTTTTGGTTCACGGTGCGGTGTTAAGAGAGGATTTTAAATTTGCCATTAACTCAATCCATCATCTCATCATATATGCATTTGCCTCTCGGAATGTTATGTACCAGCATGTAAGATATAGCAATGTGATATGTGATGTCAAATGCAAAATGAGTTGCATGGCTCAAGCTAGTAGCCCCTTAAGTTAACTTTTTGTGTTCATAACTTCATATAAAAAATGCGAGATAACTAGAGTTTGTCCATTGCTAGGTTTCAGAGATGGTCTCGCTGGTGCACGTTCGTCTTATATCTGGCAGTTGTATGGCCTATGATGTGGTGGTCCATATGGAAACTGACCCTTTTTGCAGCGTGCTTTTGGGCATGAAATGAACGCGTATAACTGCATGATCTACAAAGTCCCATATGTTATTTGGTCGTCTGTAGACAATTGACAGAAGCTTCCAGATCTGTAGGGATTTGTTTCTTCTCATTTCTTGCAGTACATTTGAGCAAAGGTCATCTGTTATTGGCATCTTGTCATGTTGGTCCTCATGAAGAACCGTTAGAATTACAATCTAGAACTACTCAGCCGGTTCAATTTACCCTTCTGGATCCCAGATCTGTAACCGTGTTGTTTTGTTTGGTGTGATGTGGCACCGGAATGGGTTGCATTGGGACGACTTGGAAGCTATGTTGGATTCTTGTAGCACCACTAGTCTTGGTTGTGTTGTTTTTTTGCTAGGAACGTAGTAGCATGCAGGTAATCTGAACTGGCCAGGAACGTTCACTACTGGTCTATGCTGCTGCAGTGCTGCTCCTACGGTGTTCGTAGCATGGTGAAGCTGTAAGATGAGGTGGCATTTCACTGTTGCTAAAATATGAAATATGAGTTGGATTCTATATTCTAAAGAACGGCGACTATTGATTTGTGTTTCAGTTCTTGTGACCAAAATCCAGGAAGAAACACAAACAAGCCTACGGTTCCTCGAGGGTTGCAGATGTCTGGAGGGATGGATATCCGGAAGCAACAGCGTTTAGACTGATTTTATTTTTCCTTCCTTTCGGAAAGCATTTGTTTTTCGTCTGCAGGCGCAGCAGGGTGTACATTGATTGATGCACATGATAGCAGCCTACCTTAAAAACCTAGGCCCCGTTCGTTTCCACCTCTAAAATTTAGATATTGTCACATCAAAGAGAATCTTACTATTTAGTAGTACTTTTATTAATTTAATAACAAAACCTATGTCGCGACCCCTCTAATTTGCGAGACGAATCTAATGATCCGAATTAATCTATGTTTTGCTACAGTGATGCTACAGTAAACATCTTCTAATAACATCATAATTACCCTCGTTGGATTCGTCTCGTGAATTAGATAGGGAGTCTGCAATTAGTTTCGAGATTAGACTTTATTTAAGTACTCCAAAATGATAAAATTCTCTTTGATTTAACCCTCTAAAATTTATATAGCTGGAAACGAACGGGGCCCTACTAGTTTTGTTAAACAAGTACAGAGACGCTGCCTAACATTTCCACGGCCAGGAAAATGCAGAGAAAAGAGTGAGAGGAGAGGTTCCAAAGCCGAGACAAGGACGGTGAGGCATGACAGGCTGCCCACTCCCGAATCCAGCTGAAGTCTCCCACCGCCACATGTGATCAGTTCAGCGATTCCGAGACCTCGATTCCGTTGGTTGACCACCACACCTCTCTTGATTTGGAAAACTTTATTACGGGAAAAAAATATTCGCGTGGATATTCTACGTAGGTCCAATGTACTGTATGTGCGTGCCTGCATGTCGAAACGGGTTGCCAGCTTTCTCCGTTGTTGCGGCCATGGCGCTCTCAATCATTTGCCGTCGTCGGGCCCGTTTGTCCCCGGGCGCGCCATGTGAGTCGAAGCAGCAGCCGTCTCGTGTCCGCGGATTGCACGTTGGGGGGAATGATTGGAAGATGAGGCTATTGTTTGGTTGGCCGCGGGGAGGGGAGTTGTTCATTGGACAAGAAAACTATTGCCATCGTTTTGGCTTCCTGCATCTCTTGATTGGCTGCAACAGGTCTTGTTATTGTCTGAATGGTCAGCAATAGACGAACATCTCCAACATTGGTCGCCTCTAATTTTCCTTGCCAGTTAACCCATCGATAATAGCTTCCTACTAGTTGATTACCCCGCGTTGTAGTGGGACTAAAAGATATTAATTTTAGAATTATAATCTTAAGCTAATAAGTAGTTAAGTGACTAAGAAAAACATAATCATATGTGTCAGAGAAAGAATTCACATTTATGTCTCACTTAAGTGTTGAATCTTCTATATATAATTGTTCATTGGAAAGTAAAAGGTAATGGAATATCAAATAGTTGTAATGTATACATATAAGGAAATGATATAGGAAAAACAATTTTGTATTAATGCTAGAACACAAAAACTCTGTATAAAAGTGAATCAGATCAAGAACCTAAAAACACCCGTGATTGCGGTTTTATTAAGCTATTCTAAGTTGCAACATGACCCAAATAAATTTAATGGATAATAGAATGATGCGATAGTCTAGACAGACCTTGAGATAGAGCCAAATTGGTTCATTGTCCTATGACCTTAAAGAGATTTGAGAGGAAGCGCATTAATAAAACATTATAAAGACCAAGCACTGTGTAAGGCAACATGTTGTGTTATTTGCTCCAACACAACAGCTATAGCGATAAAAAAATTATAATTGCTTCTGCTAAGTAAGATGATAATCGTGTGGCTACAAATAGCCAAGAAAATCATATAAATGGTATTAATCTTTAAGACCCATTCTTTATCTAATGGTTGAAATTAATTGGAATGATATGGGCGCAACGTGGATTGAGAGAAATAATAATTAAAGCCTCTAGTGGGTTACGTATTTTATATATATGTAGATACAAATGTGTTCTCCACCCTAAGATGTGGAGAACACATAATGGTGTTGTCCATCCGACATTATTTAGGAGTACTAAATAAAATTAAATTATCAAATAAATTGCAGGTTCCTAATCAATTCACGAGACGAATCTAACAAAGGTAATTAAGTCACGATTAGAAGATGGTTACTCGTAACATCACTTTAATAAAACTTAGATTAATTAAGTTTATTATATTCATCTACAAAATTAACATCTATCTGTCAAAACGTTTTATCATTAAATTAATTAAAATATTTATAAATAGTAAGATTCTCTTTGATATGACACTCGCTAAATTTTAGAGCCTGAAAACGAAGAGATTGTCCTTAAGTATATTATTCATACTTTTCTCATCCTAATAACCAGCAGAGTATCTCCAG